>JAGXOD010000085.1:275000-400000 GCA_020368025.1 Brachyhypopomus occidentalis | reverse complement strand
GACACAGGTTGTCGCTTGCTGGGTGTTTCGTTTTTTTTCTTTCTTTTTCTGACAAGAGAAGCAATAAGATCTGATCTTCAGAGCGGTGATCGTCACAGTGGCCACTGGCGTCATGAGAGAGGCAGGCAGGGGAAAGCAATCGATGGGAGATCACAGGGGTGAGAAGGGATGGAGGCAGAGACGGGTGGAGGAGGGGCGGGGGATGGAGCTGGGTGGGAGAAGCGAAAAATATAATGTATGATCTGATAGAGCAGCAAAAGCTTGGAGATCTACCACGCATTACACTTTAGAATCACCACTGTCAGAACAGTTTTGTTTATGAAATTAAATATTGTGTATTCATAGACCATTGACTTCAATATATTATTTGTATATTATTCATTTGTATATTACTGTAGATAAAATAAAAACTGACTGACCAACAGTGCCTTTGATTTGTATTAATGTCTTAATTATCTAGTATAGGTTTTTATATTTTCTTCATCCTAGATGTATTCTCAGCTGCTGTAACTAAAGGATACTGTTCTTTCTGGAACCTTCTAGATGACAAGCACCTGAGAGAGAGACCATCTGGCCACATTTTGGTATCTTTATTGTTCCGTCACTGGAACAGGACCATGGACAGCGGCCATGCTTGACTTTCAGCACTGCTGATTGGGACAGCGTCAACACATGACTGAAAGGGGGAGGAGCCGAGACACATGGAGCAGAGAAGCCTCAGTGGTGAGAGCATGTTGGAGAAGATGAGCAGTGAGATGATCACACTGGAAGCTCGTTCCATCTCCCTTCACCTTGACTAATACTGACACCCTCAGCCCTGCTGTGCTCACATAGGCCAACAAGCACATCTTCCATTACCCTGAAAATTCCTGTAATTTAAACACCCACATAGGCGGCATGGTGGTGTGGTGGTTAGCACTGTCGCCTCACAGCAAGGCGGTCTGGGTTCGAGTCTCGGTCTGGGCTGCTCTGTGTGGAGTTTGCATGTTCTCCCTGTGCCTGTGTGGGTTTTCTCCGGGTACTCCGGTTTCCTCCCACAGTCCAAAGACATGCATCCTAGGTTGATTGGTCACTCTAGATTGCCCGTAGGTGTGAGTGTGTGTGCGTGTTGGCCATGTGGTGGACTGGCGAACTGCCCATGGTGTACCCTGCCTTCGCCCGGAGATACTGGGATTGGCTCCAGCCCCCCCGTGACCCCAACTAGCGGGAATAAGCGGTACGGATAATGAATGAATGAATGAATAAACACCCACATGAACTTAAATACATATTCTGACTCAAAACTCTTTGTTCTTGAAAGCCCTGAGCCACATTGTCCACAATATTTTAACCGTGTTACAAATTGATGAATTTAGCATGATGTTATGTTACAAAATATTAATTACTACGTTCCATTCACTCTATATCACTGTATGTCACTGTATATCTGTGTAAGTATCAAAGAAGAAAAAATTCAAGGAAATATCTGTTTGGGGTAATGAATAGTATTAGAACCCACTTTGTAGAGATTGATGAACTTAACATTTTCCATACTGTTATAATGTTATATGAATCATATTTACTGTGTGAGTGTGTGTGTGTGTGTGTGTGTGTGTGTGCGTGCGCGCGCGTGCGTGCAAATGTGTGTTCAGAAGTTCAGCTATTATCTGGTCCTTTCAGGCTGGTAAACAGAACGTGGTGACTCAGCAAACAAGCACATTTCTCATCCTGATGAGTTCCCAGCACCACGCCGCTCTGTGTACAACGTATTATACTAGCGCAGCTTCACAACACAACACAACACAAAGGGCATATAGGAAAAACTGGGAAATGTCTACATGTAACCGCAATTCAGGTCATGCGTATCTAACGACAGATACCAGCGATAAATACAAACGTAGTTCGAAGCCATCTGGAATCTGTTGAGTAATCTGTTTGGTACACTGTTTAGAAGTCTGGATAACATGAACATGGGTGAGGATTGTAGTTCAAAAATGGAGGGGCGGAGTCTCAAGATGTAATGGACATGTTGTGGAGATGTTAACGGGCAGTGAGATTATGGGAATTCGAATGAAATTCAATGGAACGAGCTAAGTTATTAAAATAGCATCATTTTTTGTTAAAGCTGAGCATAAAAAAGGTTGAGTCATGCAGTTATTTTTAGAGGCAAGACAGGCCACGTGAGCATGGGAACGTGGTTGTAGGCAAAGTGTAAATGTAGAGCTGGGTATTGTCAGCATAACAATGGGAGTTGGATTGTGTGGCCCAGCAGAAGAAGATAAATGATAAAAACTCGAGGGCTGAATATTGATCCCTGTGGGACACCAGGAGTAGCACAGGGGAATTTGGATTTGAGAGAGTTTAGAGATATGAGCTCTTGAATGTCAGAGAGATAAGAGGTTAACCATTCACAAACCAGACCAGTAATACCTACAGACGAGAACGTTAAAGTTCATGGTGTGAAAAAGCTTTACTGAGGTCCAATAAAATAGCACAGTGATCCAGGCCTGTTGAAAGAGCATTTACAGAAGCCAGACTTGAAAGATACCCAGGGAACATTTGTCATCAAACGGTCTTAGAAGTGAGCAGTGACTACAGTCTCAATGGTTTTAGTGAGAGCAAGAATGTTTGAGATTAGCATATGGTAATTCTTCAAACATAAGGCGCTGACAGTGATGAACCTGGCAAGACAACAGCGATGAATTTATGTTGGTGATCAATGGCGAGAGCAAGAACAGGCATAATCTGAGGCCAGTAATATTAAAAGGTCTAGCTTGTGACCTTCGAGGCTGACCTATAAATGTACTGCTACCTGCCTAGTCTGAATATGCTAAAATGTGGGCCCACAGGTGAACATCTTGCACGCTTCCCTTCACTGAGAACTGGATCCATGATGGGGTGGGATGAAGAGAAGAATGCAGAGCAGACTGAATATATTTTTAAAAAGCCTATTCAAAGATGACCACTACAGCACAACACTAGACTGCACATAATGGTCGTAAAGTGTGGTTAGAATCTCCAGTGCCCAACAGATCTCCAGTGTCCAACAGATCTCCAGTGCCCAACAGATCTCCTGTGAGCAACAGAGTCCGTCATGTGAGTTGCACGGAGCTAGTCAAGTGAGCCCATATTCTGCCTTAATCTTTACTGCAGAGAAGTTTTAAGTAAGCTTATTTATCAGTAAGTATATTTATCAGCTTTAAGTAAGCATATGTGGTAAAGTAGTTCATTCAAATTAGTGTAGGGAAGGAAAGAAGTGAAGTTAATTGATGTAGTGAAGTAGCAAATCTAAGGAGGCAAGCAGGATGATGACATTACACAGTTCTGAATTAGCCCCTGTTACCCCTCTATAACCCCCCAGTTACCCCCTAACACTGCAGCACAACTCAGCCAGTCTAGATTCGAGGTTTTCGTGAAGCCCCATCATAGTTGAGAGTTTCGATTACGTTTGCCCCACGTGTGGCGGTGAGGTTCTGCGTGTGAAGAAGGAGATTTCCACCACGTTTGTCTCTGTGCACGGAGAGCACAGAACCAATCTGGAGAGCCCGGCCCAAAGTTCAGCCCGTCTGTCAGCTTTGAGAAATGATACTAGAAGGGACATTTACCATGTGCACTGTGATTTCAAGACCGTAGGGCCTCATTAAACAAACAACTCGCAATATTCACGAACAGAAATGAACCTTTTCTAAACACAGCCTGCCATCTAAATTGTAGGAATATTGCGTGACAAATGGACCAATAGAAATGGTTCAAAATATTACTTGGAATAAAATCTAGTGGGTCCACTGGCAAGATGTTACATTTCTTCTCCTATGTCCTCCATTTTAGAGACATCAGGGATTTTTTTGTTTTTGCTCTGCTAACATACTGTAGCACTTCCACTGGCGGGATGAGAATGAGGACGTTGCAGGCAGGAATATGACGCACAGCCGCTTTTTCATTTTAACAACGACGCGAATAAAAACAGGAGAAGATTCCATGTTTTTTTTTTTTTTTTGTCTAAATTCGCTGTTCAGCAAAGGTGATTTTCGTTGCCAGTAGCAGCGCCTGGATGTTGACTCTCTGTCTTAAACCCCACTGAGACAACAGACAGAGGCTACAGTAAACGACCTACAGGTGCGACCAATTGTAATCACCCGCTGGTTCACCTGGCCTGTCTCTCCGCCCACAGACTACGCTCGGCCACGCCCCCTCTGCCCGTGGATAATCCCCGTTTTTTCACCCCTCTTCGAACTAGTGACACTTTCTCTTGTTTTTGTTTCGTGGAAAACCCCCTTCAGAAGGGCAGAAACAACACAGGGCCGAGTTAGGTGAAGACTTAATAGAGGCTGCACCAAAGTGTGGGGAGTGGAAGAGACAAGGCAGGTAATGAAGTGGGAACAGCGTGTGTGTGTGTGTGTTTGTGTTCTTGTTAACCTCCCACAGCAGACGATTCTGTCCTCTGGGAAGCCCTTTCGGCGGGAGGAGAATGGGAGAGCGGAGCCAGAACCGGAGTGAATTTAATGGCCCAGTGGTCAGCGCAACAATGCTGGTTTTAGTCTCTCAATCGGCTTCCCAGCGCTGGGAGAACAAAAACCAACTGGGAGGACATCTAGGACATGAGACAAATCTAGGACACGAGACTGAATAGGACCAGAAAGGTTAAAAAATGCACAGCGTGTGCTGTTTACTGTAAAGAGTTCTGTACATATAATATATCCCTGTAAATATAATATATTGTAGAGGCATTCATAATATGATAACAAACAAAATATCTTATAATAGTCTGTACAATTCTCTATAAGTACACATAATTTTACTGCATTTTACATTATATGACAGAAATGCGAGCGTATATATTTTATTTATATACATATATATATATTATAAAAATAATTAACTATAAACATGTACATCATAGAACATTTTAAGAAATACTCTTTTGAATACATGTTGAACAGGTCTTATTTTCCTGATTATGAATATTTATAATGGGTAATGTCAATCATAAGGCATTATGCATGGCATATACCACATTATAAATGTATTTATAACGTATTATGCAAAAATGGTTCATAGGAAGTGCTACCGGCAAGCCTTGAATTCTAATTTCAAAATAAGCTGCTAATACTGTAATTATGAGGAAATGTCTTCCGTGCTGTCTACTTCATTCCACCTCGGGGCACCGAACAGGAGCAACTGTGCTGCAGACGTGTCAGGGAAGTGTCGTCCTCCCCAGCCGTGACCCCCAAGCGCGTGCGGGCGCTGACGGAGAAGCCTCCAGCCGCTGGGGCCATGAGGGTCTCCACCTCCGCGCCTGGAGTGACAGCAGAACCACAGGTGCTTTTGATTCTCCTTCGTTTAGAACACGTTTTTTTTTTTTTTTTTTACACTGGTGTTTTTTTACTGGACTTCATAAATGTTTTACTTTCTTTCTCCTTTTATTTTCATGCCATTCTGAAATCGTATTATTTTATGCAGTCTTTTGTAAATTATTAATTTTTTTGGCCAATTTCTTTTTAAATTTCGAACGACTGTTTCATAGTTGCCTTTTTTATATTAGATTTTTGTCTCATTTGATTTGCATAAAAAATGCTACATTAATAGTTTATGCCAGCTTTTAATCGTGATCGGAAAAAGGTGCTGTGTGTTTTTACCATTAGGCTTTTCATTATTACCTTATTATTCATCTTCAGAAGCAACACGTTATGCTCCTTCGGGAAATGTTGGCCTGTTAGATGCTGCGTCTCTGCTGCCGTCGTCCTCCCACTGATGTTGTCAGACTGTGTTCTGCTCACACCAGTTCAACCATGTGATCTGCGCTCAGAGCAGTTCCTCCAGGTGCTTCACTGAGCTCAGAACAGTTCCACCAGGTGCTTCACTGCAAAGGACAAAGAAGCAGTTTGATTCTTCATGCAAATCAGAGCGATATCAGTCGTTCACGCACCTATGATGTCCACGTTAGCAGCAGTCCGTAATTAAGGAACCATATCTGCCTGTACCGCAGAAGATGCCGTTTGAAATCTGGGCAGACCTGACCGAGCATGTCACATGACCTCATTCTTGGGCGCAGTCAGCCTCTTCAACGGCTCCGAGCGAGAGCTGACGAGCCCCGAGCAAACAACCACGCCGTTGAAGAGGTCACCCGAAATGACCTCCGCGCTTTTTCGGCCACTGACGCGAAGGGCTTACGGGGGAGTGCGGCTCTGTGCTGGGGTGTCGCCGTGAGAAGCAAATCAAACTGCGAATTTCCCACAATGGATGTTCATCAGTTTCAGCTACGGTACGTGAGACGGGAGCTTGAACAGTGATCACAGGTTAACCGTTTCAGTGAAGTGCAAACAACCCGAGTGCGAGTTGAAAAGGGTCCTGCTCTTCCTCCTGGAGAGACCCAACACTCAAACCGCACTCCTGGAAATCTCTGAGAAAACCTCACCCCTCCCCTCCGCAACTTAACCCACCTGTGGAATTAACGTGCACGTCGGTAGAAATGTAAAAAATCAGTCTTTCCGCATGCATGGCCCCCGTGCGATCTCCTCCCCACTACCTGGCTGCGATCTTAATATCGATCAATACCGTAGCGCTTCGTAGCACTCCGCGAAGCTCCACGGCTCCCGCCCACACACACCCCCCCCACCCTCAACCCTCGCCGATCGATTGACCGGGCCGCGTCTCATTTCGCGCTGGCGGTAAGCAGCATCTCGCCAACACGCTCGGACGCGTCGCGATAACTCCGGCTCCCTGATCACGCGTTTCGCGGCCAGTTCCCGGGAACGATCAATCATCAGCCGGTCGGCCAGACGATTAAAGCACTATCTCCATGTACACCCGCTCCCAGAGGTTTCTTTAGCCCCATAATATACAAATAAATAATACCAGCGAAAAAGAGTGGGTGACACGAGTTTTTATGATTACATTATGCATCATACAGACCTCAAGACACTCCAGATGTGCGGCAAGGTGCGAAGCATTAGTGGCAACACGATGAACCTCACCGACTGAAAATGTACTTCGTATCTTTACACCACTCGGTTGTATTCATGCATCTTGCATCTGTTAATCTTTACAAATCTGCTGACGTGTCAATTTATTCGAATGAATTTGGCATCATGAGGCAGGCAAGTGCCGTCGGTCCAGTATGATTATGGTCATACGATCGTTAGAACTCAACCACCCACGACCTTTCTGCCTGCTCTGTGAGGGAACCCCTTAACTGGGCGTTCGGGGGTACCAGTCGTCGGCCTGTGCTGGCCTATGAAGTCTCGGCCTCATCAACGCCCCCTGCAGTGCACATCTGTGGCGTCTCACCGAGATGAGGGTGACGGAATCACAATGGTCACTTTGGCCCTAAGCCAATCGCCTCTGCTGAACTGCTATTCTGGCCTATAAATTGGTGAGTTTCTGTGACTGTGACATCTGTTGGTTGACCTGTGGTCTGGGATGCTGGTGGCATGAGGTCACGTTCGATTGGTCAGTGGGAGGCAGACAGGGTCTCGGTTGGTCAAGATAAGACTGAAGGAGAACCTGGGGGTGCAAGTTGGAGTGGAGCAGAGACTGGAGAAACCTCTCTACCACTCTCTCCCTCCCTCTCCCTCTATCTCCCCCCTCCCTCTCTCTCTCTCTCTCTCTCTCTCCCCCTCTATCTATCCCCCCTCCCTCTCTATCTCACTCCCTCTCCCTCTCTCTCTCTCCCCCCTCCCTCTCTCTCTCTCCCCCTCTATCTACCCCCCCTCCCTCTCTCTCTCTATCTCCCCCCTCTCTCCCTCTCTCTCTATCCTCCCCCTCTCCCCCTATTAGGCAACGTTCAAGTAATATTTACTACAACGTGTTTCTGTACTAAAAATACTGTTTGTATAGCTTCATTAAAATATCTATCCAATTGTGATCTGCAACTAATTGGCTTGTATTTTGCAATAACGGCCGCATCACCTTGAACAGGTAACCTCTGGTGAAGATCAGCTCATTAGAAAAACAAATCACAATATAAATATTTAAGTATTAACACCAGTGAAGAACCAGCTCTAGTTGTACATAGTGCTGACACCAGTCCCAGTTCCCTAGGTGAGATCATAAATCAGGGTAACTGAACAGCAGATCTGACAAAGCAGCGTGTTTTAGCAAACACCAACTTTCTGCGGTTCAGGTGCAGCTATTTTTCATGACTTGCACTAAGCTATTCCCAGTAAATTCCCCTTACATCTTCCCAGCGTAATTGCTAATCATAATTTGGAGTTCCGTACATTTATTATGTTTTACATGCACTGCACTATTTCTGGTAGTTGGTAAGCAGGTTTGCACAGGTAAATATAGTAAGTCCCTGGGGCGTGTACTGCCTGCCCCACTACTGTGGCCCCTGCCCCACCACTGTGGCCCCTGCCCCACCACTGTGGCCCCTGCCCCACCACTGTGGCCCCTGCCCCACTACGCAGGGTGATGATCCCACGCCACCAGGCACCTGCCAGCTTCCCCAGTGGCATCATGGGGGCTTGGATAATAACGGGGTAACTGTTGAGGGAAACGCCGGGTGTCCTGATTTTCTCTCCTCCCCTTCTTGTCATTGTCGTTCGGCGCTGGAAACCCCAGAGCTACAGCCAGGCGGTAGATTGTGGTTATGACGTAGTTTAAAGCAGCTCTTCTAAACGAAGTATTTACTGACCACAGTTTAAAGCAACTCAGGTGACACCCAAGAAGTTCTCTGTTTGAAGTGAGGCGTGTTGCTGCGTTGGCCATTCTCCTGTCTAATGAGACGTGAGGACCGAGATGTTCTCATCTCCAAACCAGAAACGTGTACTGAGGCGATGCCATCTTTTAAATGAGACGTCGACTGAGATGTTCTCCTCTTTAAATGGGACATGGACTAAGAAATACTCATCTCTAAATGAAATATGCGCAGAGACAAGCTCATTTATTAAATGAGAAATGGACCGAGACGTGGACCGAGACGCCAACGGTCCACACGTGGACGAGATCCTAGAGAAGGACGCCGTTACGGCGTTGAAAGCACAGAAACTAGTCCGTACACTCTCAGCCCATTTATTAGAAAGATGTACCCTTCATCTACTCTCACTGGGGGATTCATTATGTATATCTACTTTACTCGCGCGCATCACAGGTGTATAGTTACAGCGCGTCTGCGCCGGACACAATTTGTCAAGCAACCCTCTAGCTACCCCGTTCCCGGTCATTGGCTGACCACAGAGGAGCTGGTCATTTGAGAACAAACACAACATTAGCGGATCTGTAAGTTCTGCGGACTGCGGTGCGACTTGCACGGTAACAGATGGGCCTCAAGTCTCCAGCTACACGCCAGTGAAACTTTTCTAATAAATAAATGTTTGTAATAAAGTAGGTGGAAAGTGCATATTCGGTCCATTGTCCGCGATGATGTACACTATTTTTTCCGTCTGATATCTCCCAGGAGACTTAACGCATCGCTCACCCCCCACCCCCCCCCTCCTCGCACGATCTTCACCGCTCCTGGAAGATAAACCGTTTGCAGGCATCTGGTTTGCAACTTCCATTCATCATCAGTGCCGTGTGGCGCGGGCTCCCGCGGTGTCGGCGTGACTGCGAGGTCGCCGCTGATGAAAGGGGGCTTCATTTGTTCCAGTTCGTCTGCCGTGCGATTTCGGCACGGTTCCCAGACAAAAGTGCACTTGCCACGAAAGGCTACGAAGTGCTGTTAACATTTCCGAAGCCCTTCTGCTCAGCCATACATCAGAGAACCACATCTTTGGCAAGGCGCTCAGCGATGAAGTTGGTGATTTTCCCCCCTTTTGGTAGGCCTGCGAAAACCCCGCTAACAACCCGCTCAGTTTTAAACGCCTCGCTAATAAACAGCGCTAGTGTTCGTGGCGCTAATGTGCAAGCCGGTTACCGCGTGATCTCTGCGCGTCCTTCGCACTCTTTAGCATGATGACTTCGCAAATGGAAAATCAGACTTGTCTGGGTTTTTTTTTTTCCTTTTGGCGCTAATACCACTTTATGCAGTGTTTGCTGATTAGCACAATGCACTTTGTCCTTACAAGAAAAGTGGCTACATTTTATAGACACGCCTCCTTTCCCCGTATTACCGTTTGTTCATGGGGTGCTTCTTCTTCCATTTACATTGTTATTGTAACCAATTTTTACATCTTGTTTGTCAAAATCAAATACCTGCCGTAGCAAATAAGAGATAAGTGAAGCCAATTTGTACTGTGTAAAAAGGCTTGTGGAGGAGAGAGAGAGAGATACTTCTTTTTCAGTTGTAACATTATCAGTGCTGCTGCAGTGATACTTCTGTAGAATCAAAAGTCAAAAGCAAAACGAGGATTTCTGTAATCTCTCCTCTCTCACTCGCGACCTTTCAGCGTCCTGATTCAAGGTTACTGTCTGTCTCTGGACATTTCCCCGTAACTGCTGCCCTGTCTTATTTAAATCTACAATCCTCCAACGTCCATTGCAAGCAGGACTTGCAGATCGATTTGAAGTAAACTGAATTTAAATGAACGGTCTGTCGCAACAGTCACGTACCTGCCGCACAGCAGACACGTGCGCCGACACTTGCGCCGACACGCAGGCCAGCGTGCATCCTTCAGCTCAATTCAGACCACACGCAGGAGAAAGACGCAGAGAGGCTGGGAACACATTGTTCCACGTCTCGTCTCTCCTCTCCTTTCTCTGCCGTGAGCCTGTAACCCGCCCGATGGTTATCGTTTGCTAGATCTCTTCTGATGGACACCACGTCTTACCACCTGTACGATTCTTCTCGTTACGGTTCAGAAGGTGTCGGAGCAGACAACGTAACCTTCTCTGTGGGTTAAGGCTTAATCTGCTTTTTTAGGACCCCCTCAAACAAACTTACGGACTTACATCAAAGGACACGGTTAAGAAATATCCCTAATTCCTTCGGAATCGGTTTCCTGCCTGGCAGACGGACAACAGCATGATGATCTGGGGTCAGCTGCCAGAGATTTTGGTTGGGCTCTGCCACGAGGTGCTAATGGGAGAGCTGATCAGCTAGCAGCTCATCGTCCTGCCCAGACCTCATCTGCGAACTGGGCTCTTGGTGCTGTACCGTAGATGTGAGAAGCGCACTCAGGGTGGGATGAATCGTCACTTTTCCCAGGGTCAGTCTGCTGCATCTTTGCGCCGTGTGTGTGTGTAATTGATTCCTAGTTGCCCGGCTTACCGTATAAGCCCCGAGGAACATGGTAGCTTGACACAAGCTGATGCAACCCTGCACACTTTGAGCTGTGATCTATAAATGATGATAGAAACCTCCAAGACTGCATGCCGCTCACGGCACCAACCAGAACCAGGCCACACGACCCGATCCACCATTAGTAAATGAGCAAAAACGCTCCCATCTCATCTTGAGCTTATAATAACTTCTGGACGCAGCGGTCATCTACGCAAATGCTGCATGTGTAACGAAAGGAGGGGCTCCTATTGCTGTCAAAAATAATAACCATGTTTGTGCATTCAGAACCCTGTAGGAGGAGAAGCGCACAACCCTGACCGAGGCGGAGCAGAAGCCGGCACGCAGGCCACGCCCCCCTGCAGACAGCGCGCATCACGTTCACTCGGCCCGCGCGCATTACGCTCTGAGCTGTGGGGTTTCTGCGCCGCGCAAGCCGTAAACACAAACAGCGAGATTTATGGAGACCACTGGTAAGAGATGCAGCGGTTAAAGAGACAGAGGGGTGGTGTTTGTTGATCATCCCTAACCCCAACTCCCTCTCTTCTGCAGGGTGGATGAAGAATCGGATGAAACTTTAATGGATTGTCAGAATCCGACATACCCTCGTCTTCAGGTTATTGATCCGACGCTGGCAGGTTGTTTACAGCCGGCCAAGGCTCCTCTCCCTCCTAACCCACACCCACCCCTCCACAGCCAGGCCTGCCCCAAGCACTCGCTTACCTTCTGAGACAGTGAGAGGGCAGATCTGGGATCAGGTATTGCCACTCGGGTCCTAATGAATGCGGATCACAGAGCCCAGAGCCGTTCCTGTGAGCGCGTGCTTGTTTGTGGAGTTGCATATGTAGTGCATATGTATGAAGGATACGTTTGGGTGGAGGTGCTTCAACCGCATGTGCAAACAGGGCTTTCTGGAGCTGAAGGAGGTGAATCAATTGATTTTCAAATTCAAAAGATATTTAAAGTTTAAAGCATACTTTTTTTTTTTCCAAAGTAGTGACGCATCTGATGATGACAAGTGTATGTGTGCATTTGATCTGTGTTATCTATAATATTAAAATAATGAGATTTGACATTTTGTATGAAAACTTTCCATTCATGATTAATTATATGGATTAGAAAAATACATGAATACATTTGTGCAAAAAAAAAAAAACATTTACAAACGAGCCCCTTCCATTGTGTTCTGTTCCACAGACACGACCAATCTGCAGCACAGTGGCTGTGATACAGCGCTCACATTGTGCTATCAAATAATAATCCATAGATTCAATAAAACAATAGCTTACTCGGCGCGCTCCCAATTAGGTCCTGATGGCTTCCTGAATCTGCACGGCATTCCGCCTACCCAGAATTCACTGCTGCTCTCTCCCTCTAAAATGTTCTTCATTTCACAACGACGTAAATGCCTGTGTGTAATTAACTGGTTGCTTGTGCGGATTTCCTGAGCCTGCTACAATAGTATTCCACTTTCACGAACACCATTACAGCAATGATGGCATGAATTACTAATAAAACATGTCCAGATATTTAATTGCATGGCCAATATAAGACCACATTATCATTACTTCATCTCAAAAAGTGTCGGCGGGGCATAACCCTGATTTAGTGGCAATTGTTCTGTTTGCGAGAGATTAGCTAAATGCCGAGGTCACTGATAACGCTGCGCCACGCGCACTGGCACGCTCGAATCCACGCGCGCGCTGATTTCATTAGGAAATGACAGCAGGTGATTCACGAGGCCGTCGGGGGAAATTGTGTGACGCTAAATGTTCACGGACGGCAGACGCGTAGTACAATTAAGTACTTAACTGTGAAATCGCAGCTAAGAGAAAGGGCAAGGTATTATAACTTTTAAATGGGAATGATTGAATTGCATTACAATAAGGTAAACACCATATATATGCATCTCTATGTGTGAATACAGGATAGCAATTGTGGTATGCTAATCGGTAAAATAGGGGGGTGGTGTCTGTGATGGAAACGATGAAATTGACAGGGGCAATACATTTTTCATTCACAACCTAAACAAACCAGACCTGCTTTATATTTCTGGGTGGGAAAACTTGTCGACAACAGATTAATTATTTAAGCTTTAAAACTACACTGGACATATCATAAAAAAAAAACATCATGCCATCAGACAACAATTTTTGAAAATGCCCTTGAAGCCTCTGTGTGTGTGTGTGTGTGTGTGTGTGTGTGTGTGGGGCGGGGCTGGACACAGGGGGCGGGGCTAACTGATTACAGACCTGAGGGCCCATGAGACTGGCCTGTATGATAATTAATGGAAGTTTCCACATGGCCCCGACACAGCACGCTGGCCCTCTAGAGCGGCTTCCATTTATCAGTGCTGTCACTGTGATTAATCTGGTAATGTCTACACTGGGGTCTTGACCACCCTAACACACACACACACAGAACACACACACACACACACAGAAATGCACGTGCACCATGGCAAACAGGACCGGAGTTGCCTGAAAACATGACCTCCACCAGAAAACCTGCTGGGATGTGCTGCGTTTATTTGATCCATGAATCATCGTCGGGGGAGCAGCGATCGGCCGACGCCGCCATTTAGCGTTCGGCGCCGGTCGCAAGCACGCGCACGCAGACGTCTCGCCGTCTGCCTCCGCTTTCCCCCACACTGAGCCTACGCGTGCAGATAGCGGCTGCGCGTGAGCCTTTTCGCCGTCGGTCCCTCCGCACGAACGTGGAACGAACATTGAATAAAGAACATCAGTGCTGCATCGCGCACAGTTCGGTATGCGGAGTCATTCCCCGCATACGCGTGTCAGATAAGCGCCAACGGAGATACCGTCGTCACTTCCCCTGGATATTGTGTGCGGTGGCGAGAACACATTGTGATCTCTCGTCGTACAGCCGCCTTTGGAGAAATCCAGGCAGGCGATTGAGCCTTTTGTCGCGTGTACTTTCCTTTCAGGCTGAGAACTGCTTGGGAGAGCCGTTTTCTGTTTACATCCTGCTGTTGGTCGACTCGCGTAGGTACAGGAAAGTCTTCGTATCAACTGCAATTTCTCGGCATCGCGGAGGAGCGTCAGTACAGGACGGACGAGGTGAACTCATGTTTACCTGTAATAACAAAGTATGTGGCTTAAAATCCTTAACCTTATTCTGCCCACACTTAATCCTTAACCTTATTCTGCCCACCCGACCTTAAACGGGTCACCTTAGCACAGGTCACACTCGGCAAATGTCAGTGCTGTCCATTACCGTCGTTCTTTGAATGGCTCTCCATACGGGGTTCCACTGACCTCATGCTAAAAGAATCATTTTCTCTTCCTTTTCTAAGTGATGTTATTGTCACACATGAGCACTGAGTTTAGGGTTACTTGATTCCACTACTCAGTCATTAGCATTCAAGTTCCCTTTAAACCAAACTACACCTGTGGGGTTTGGAATGTCAGATTTCACTCTTGATACTGCACACATTTTATGTCTGTTTCAGTGTAGTTCCATAATAATAATAATAATAATAAAGTATTACCAAAATGGACTACAGAAGAAGACGTGAGCTGAAAAGGTGAATGAGCAGGGAGTGATATGGCTGTCAAATAGCCCGTGACTATGACATTTGCCTGCTCACTTCAGAAAAATTCACTCTGATGGGCTCTACAAGTGAAATGTGTCCGTGTTTTTGGAATGAGACATTCGTATGGACATTTCCCAGTCTGCTCGGTCTGCACCCAGGTGAGCAGTCTGGTCGTCCCTCATCTCATTTCACCAGTGCAGATACTGATCCACACTGGAGTGTCACCGCTGGAGTGTCACCGCTGGAGTGTCACTGCTGGAGTGTCACTTCTGGAGTGTCACCGCTGGAGTGTTACCGCTGGAGTGTCACCGCTGGACTGTCACTGCTGGACTGTCACTGCTGGAGTGTCACTGATGGAGTGTCACCGCTGGAGTGTCACCGCTGGAGTGTTACCGCTGGAGTGTCACTGCTGGAGTGTCACTGATGGAGTGTCATCTCTGGAGTGTCACCGCTGGAGTGTTACCGCTGGAGTGTTACCGCTGGAGTGTCACCGCTGGACTGTCACCGCTGGAGTGTTACAGCTGGATTTCAAGCTCTTGGCAGTGTGGACAGAGGCAGCGCCCCTGAGCGGCGGTGGTGTTTGGGCTGCGGTGAATACGAGGAACGTGTGGTAGGGAACACGCTGTCGCCCCTGTGCTCACCGCCCCTCCCTCTCACAATCTGATTTTCACCTTGTTATTTTTTTCCTCGGATCCCGACACGCGCGGTTACCCCTGCAGCATCTGACTCCACGTTTTATAACCCGCTGGCGACATTACGGCCGTCCTGGAGCTGCATCTCGCGTGCAGTGAAACCCCCAGTGTCAGAACGACGCAGCATACAGCTGGACCTAGATGATTGCCGTGGGTACTGCGTCTCCAGTGGAGGTTTTTTGCTGCGTAGGGACACAGTGCAGTAAAGGGTGGCTTGGAATGAGGCGCAAGGCAGGTTCATTAACCACAGCCACCTGCTAGGACGAATAAACGACTGGGGCTCCTTCTGTGCCGGTCTGCACCCCTCCGCTCACCTGAGCTTTCAGGAAGAATAAGGGCCCATTTGCTTTTGCACAGGGCCGAAACGAATATTGATAGCCGTCGGGTTTATTGATAGAGCCCTGCCGTTCATTAAGGGCTCGTTGCCTGCTGCGTTGTGGTGGGTCGTTTTTGACGGGGACCAAAAAAAGTCCAGGAGAAAAGAAGGAACAGGGAGTGATGTGGAGTGATGCGTCAGTTCATCGCCCCCTGCTGGCCATCTCTAGCCGCTGCCAGGACGGACGAAGGCTGTATGTGGAACAGCAGGCGCACCTGAGCAGACGATTCATCTGATTCGTCGCCTGAGCAGGTGATTCGTCTGATTCGTCGCCTGAACGGGTGATTCGTCCGATTCGTCGCCTGAGCAGGTGATTCGTCTGATTCGTCGCCTGAGCAGGTGATTCGTCTGATTCGTTGCCTGAGCAGGTGATTCGTCTGATTCGTCACCTGAGCAGATGATTCGTCCGATTCATCACCTGAGCAGATGATTCGTCTGATTCGTCGCCTGAGCAGGTGATTCGTCTGATTCGTCGCCTAAGCAGGTGATTCGTCTGATTCGTCACCTGAGCAGATGATTCGTCTGATTCGTCTCCTGAGCAGATGATTAGTCTGATTCGTCACCTGAGCAGATGATTCGTCTGATTCGTCACCTGAGCAGATGATTCGTCTGATTCGTCGCCTGAGCAGATGATTCGTCTGATTCGTCGCCTGAGCAGATGATTCGTCTGATTCGTCGCCTGAGCAGGTGATTCGCCTGAGCAGATGATTCGTCCGATTCGTCACCTGAGCAGATGATTCGTCTGATTCGTCACCTGAGCAGATGATTTGCATCTTCTGCTGCTTTTCCTGCACCTTTTTTGTTTGTCCTGATCCCGGTACACAACACCTGGAGACCTGCAGAGTGTAAACGCAGCCCACCAGGTGATTATGGAGATGACGAGTGTCGAATTCTCACAGGTGCAACTGGCCTTAAGAAGAGGTTTGGGATATTGTTCCTCCGCGTTATGAATAGAGCTCGCTGACTGGCTGCATTGCGTCTGTCTCCAGTACTTCAGGTGGTGAGAACACCTGCAGGGCTACAACGTCTCGCCTCTCGCGCTGACGACAACGTCTCGCCTCTCGCGCTGACGACAACGTCTCGCCTCTCGATCGCAGAACTTCTTGTGTGAGGTGTTGCGTTTTAGATATTTTTCTTCTTTTACCAGTGTGTGTGTTTTTTCCACTCCATATTTCCATATTCGATTCATTCCTCTCTGATCCAGGACGCGCCTTTCGCGCGGATGCACCAGACGGTGTGCCTGGTCTCCAGCTGGCCCTAGGGATCCAAGGTCACGTAACTCGGTGGCTTGGCCGGTGTGTCAGAGAGGGCCCCGTTCACACTGCTCAGATGAGCTCCTTGGAAAATGAACAACCTAAGGCATTGAACTTGACTGAATTGCTGCGCTGAACAACATCCACCATTGAACGGCACTGAATAGCTGCTCTGAATAACACACGGCACTGAGCCAGATGTATTATTTTTTTTTATCAAAGTGCACTCAACTCAACTTTAGCAATTCTTCACTTATCACAGCATGGTGAACGATTGTCCAGCATCTCTGCTGGATTGCAGGCCTCCACTGGATTGTAATTTGTCTGCTGGATTGTAATTTGCCTGCTGGATTGTAAATCCTCTTTGGATCGTAAATCTCTCCATCTGAGAGACAGTGGTGTCTGATGGACATTTGCAGGACATATGATGACGATGGCAGCTTTGATGGAGTGAAAAGTACTGCTGTTAGACTTAAATAAGTAATTAAATGTATAAATTGCATTTAGAAGAAAGCTGTATGTGTGACCAATCCTCACATCTTTCAACAGGATCTCAGGTTAGGGTAAAAACACGATGCTATTAAGTTCTATAAATTGACAATCCTAAATTGTAATCCATTCATGTCTACTGACAACTGATCATCCTCGGCAGGAAGAACACCATTTCCACTGTTCATTCGCACACTGGAAATTAAAGTATTGTAGGATTTCTTAAGACTGGACAAGGTACCATTTCCTTTGGAATATGAACCATGGCAGACAAATGGCATAACCTTTTGGAGATGTCTTACAGCATGTTGAACCCATCACACGAACTGTAGTTAATATCACACGAAGGCGTCTGCCCCATCAGGCTTGTGTGGAACAGCCGAGGTCTCTCGCCTGCGCTCCCGTTTGATCTTCGAGAACATTCATCCTGGTCTTCAGTCTCATTCAGGATACGCACTCTGCTGTCATGCTACCTCAGTGCCCCCCTGCACTACGTAATGTAACTGATATTTTGCACTTCTGGTTAGATGCCAACTGTGGTTCGTTACGTAGTTCTCTGAACTCTGCTCAGTGACAATAAAGTTTAATCTAATCTAGTCCAATAACTGCATGCTGGGAAAAATATTACACATATCTTTATTTAACTCTAAATGTACTGATATATGCATGTATTTCATAATCTGCATTTGGTAATGAGAGTGGAATGGTGTGATAAATCACGCATTGTAAATATTTATTACTTACTGGGCATCTATTTAATTGGGATCCTAATCTGCCTTATCACTACATATACGGTCACAAGCACCAGAGCAGGAAGCTTGGTGGATTTGTAACTGTTACCATTACGCCATCCCGTTGCTGATGTTACCGCTGAAAGGTTGGGCCTCATGAAGAAGCAAAATGCCAATTTTAGCTTCATCTTTTCATGCATTGGGGGAGAAGCTATTTGGCTGCAAAACCCTGGTTGAATGATTAACCGGCCATCATTCAAAACATGTAAACCATATTTCTTTATTAAAGATTAAGAAACTCCAAGCAGCATATTCATAAACAAAATAAGAGTCTCCCTCAGGTGTAATATTACAGACTACACTATGATAGACTTCGCTTTTTTAAAATCTTTTAAATTTTATATCACCCTTTTCTCAAGTTGGGAGGGGGAGGGGTGTGTGTGTAAGGCGATGAGAACCCGCATGGCCCTAATGTAAGGTTCTTCCTCACGTCCACTAACAGCGTCTCGGAGCCGTAAGCTGCATCACACAGTGTAATATGATATCACTTTGGTTCACATTAGAAACTACTTAGACTTGTACAAAACATACAGGCTACGACTGTGATTGACAAGAAAGCATAGGCGGAGCTTGCTGATGTCACAATCCCTCCCCTCCCCCCCATTTAACCTGCTGGTCGTTACCTACTTTCTAAAAGGAGTTTTTCCTCCGACTGGCAATTTGGGGAAGAGTAAAATCCTAGATTCAGCTGGCTGGACCTTCTAGAGGCAAACGCTGCCATGTGTAACTGGTGTCAGCAGTTACAATTGGTCTGTCAGGCAGGCAGCTACTGTGATCATTGGCTGGATAGCACTAGGTGGGCGTGGTCAACTGAGGCTTATACTTAACACGCGCACATACACAGCCTGAGGTGGCAACTTTGGGTAAAGTATAATAAAGCAAAAAATTACACATAACATAAAACACAAAGGGAATATATGCGATTGCACAATTAAAATACTGATATCTCTTCCTAACTTTATAGTAATTTAGCCAGCAAGATCAAGTTGCATGTAATGGAAGGCCAGTAATTATAGCTTGGGGCAAAACCTGTCATTTCATGAAGAAATATCTCATTATAATTCCATCAAAGAAACACGGTCTTCCTCATAAAAAATACAGTGACTTACTTCATGAAGATACAATCATAATTTTCCTTGCATGATAGTTATTTTCAGCATTAAAAATGTCACAGTATGCATTTTTCATACCTTTTGTACATTACGTGACTGTTTCTACAGTGTTCTTATATTCTTGAACAATAAAACCATATAATTTATTTGCAGTTTACTCTGTAAAGGGAATTCTCTCTATATGTTACATATCATCACGTCATTCAATACAGAAATTCAGAAAAAAAGAAAATCTTGAAATCACTATCCATCAGACAACAGGTCCAAAAGCCCAACACTGGTAACATGGGTTAGAATATGTGACGGGGCAACGGGGATATTCCACCTTCTCCTTTAGGATTCTTGTGCTCAAGGTCATGCCAGCTCAACAGGACCCTGTAGTGTTAACGTGTCCCGCAAGGACTTCAGGAATGTCCCGCAAGGACTTCAGGAATGTCCCGCAAGGACTTCAGGAGTGTCCGGCTAGGACTTCAGGAGTGTCCGGCTAGGACTTCAGGATAGCTAACGCGAGCAGGCGTGTTACAGACTTGAACTGCAATCAGTAATTGACAAGGAGCTTTAAAAGACAGCGAAATTATCCAGACAAAAAGAAGAAAAAAAAAAAGCAGACAGCAAAATCAGACAGCAAAACATCAAATGGAAACAATGCACCTGCCTGGGACTGTAAAAGGGGGCAAAATGATGCAGATTAATCATGATTTCCATACAGAAGTGTCTGATAACCATACAGAAGTGTCTGATAATCTAGTACCAAAGGGCAGAGAGACATCTTTTATTTCGGCACTTAGAAAACAATCACAATGAATTTGTGTCTTTATCCATAGAGAACAAAATTTACAAAGCCATTCAAACAGTCATCTTTGAGTCTTGTTTTTTTTTTTTTTTAGTTTTCATTTTGTTTTTGTAACTCAACTTCAAAAATTGAGAATATTCAAAATACACTTTTACTCACTTCGCTCTTTCATTATTTACAAATATTTACAAGAAAAGGGATGTTTTCATTTTGTATCTGTTTTAAAAATCTGTTCTCCCCCCTCAACCCCCCCCCCCCCACTTCCTGTTTCACCCCGTCCTGTCCAGCTGCCACGTCCCTCCTCGGCCCCCCGCACCCCCGTGCCCCCCCCCCGGCCTCAGATGGACGTGCTGTGGGTGGGCTCAATGGCTTCTGGGATGGGTCCTCCCGGTACTGGCGGGAAGGACGCTGGCATGGGTATCTTGGCGGGGCTCTGCCGGAAGTGCCCCCCGTTGGGAGCCCTGTGTTTGCACTGGATGGATGGCATGGGGCACGGGCTGAGAGGCAAGGGTAGCGCGCTGCCAGGCGCCTGCGCCAGGGTCCGGCCCAGCCCACGGTCCTGCTCGGGGAGAAAGGTGCTCACAGACAGCGCCGCCACGCCCTGGAAAGCGCGGCCAGCTTCCCGAGGCTGGCTGGGCTGCATGTCGGCGATGTCCAGGGCAGAGGTCTCGATAGAGTGGCCGGTGATCTGCTTGTGCGCCATGTCCTCTTCCATAAGGCTGTTCATACGCGGACGCACCTGCTCCAGGTTCACCTCCCTGTCCTGCGGAGGGCGAGAGAACAGAGGGAGGGAGGTAGGGAGGGAGGGAGGGAGGGAGAGGCTGAGATGGGCTGGCCCTGCTGGAGCTCTGCTTTGCTTAGCTTTCTGAAGTTCCATGCAATTCATTTGTACCCTCGTTTCTTGGTTTGTTTTGCCCGTCAGGTCGCACGCGGTACTGGGGCCAATTGGAACCGCCGTGGGCTGAATGAGGCTGGGAGTATAGAATGTGCACCTTGAAATCAAATTTGGCCTGTGGACAGGAAACCGTTTTAAAGCCAAGCGAGAGTGGCGGGTCGGGATAAAGCGGCACCAACAGGAAGCGGGTCGGGACCCAGAAGACTCATCATCTCATCTCCAGCTGATCACAAGCAGCACTGCCAACATCTTTTTTTGTTTCGTTTGTTGTGTTTGGACCAAAATCTCAAAGAGATGTTTTTCTTGCCGAGTGCCTTTCAGGAACATGAACTATCCATCGCAAGTGTGGATTATGATGTCCCCCGGAGACATGGTGTCCTCCGGAGTGTGAAGCTCCTTCAATAGACTGTGGACATGTTTTTTTTTCTTTTTCACGAGTCTGTATAATTTTAATCCAATCCCATTATTTATGGGATAATAATATCGTCTGCATGAGAGATTTATTTTTTCTGTCAGTTGCAAATTCTCGTGGTGAATTTTCTCAGTATCTATCTGTAAAGAGAGCTGTTCCTTTTCTGTATAATTACGGTGATTAAACATATTAACCAATATGGTTTGCTTTCTTCTGTAATGGTGCTAATAACAGCAAGCAGTCAGAGCTTTGTGTTAATTTGTCACTTTGTGTGAGTGCTGACATGCAGGTTCACACCAACACCATGCCGTGAACCACACCAAGTCATTAAAAGAAATTATGCTCCTGTTCTTAGCATTTAATTACTGCACAGGGAGATGGAATTACAGGGGAAGAATTATGAAATTCAAATAACGTCCGCCTCTTAATAAAGACGTCTGCCGCTCTGGATCCTTGAATTTGTGTTGGCTTTTAAACTCAAGTGCACGAAACAGTGGCGTTTTAATGGCGTTATTAAATAAATACTATGCAAAAGATGCCCAGCTTGACTCCTGGGGGCTCGTGAAGCAACGTGGCCTTGTTCGTTAGCGTTTTCACGAGATGTGCGAGCATGTTTAAACACTTCTGCAACCGACCCACGAGCGGAAATTATGAGCCACAGTGGTTAGTGATCAAAACTTCCGGGGGGGGGGATGTGGGGGGAGGGTGGTGCAGGAAGTAGCAGGTGGAGTTGGGATTGCGAAGCCATTCGCGGTGGACAAATTACGCACGTCGGGTTAAAGCGGACTTTTCATCGCGGGAACGTGCAGAATTGCAGCATGTACGTTTATGTGAGTGATTCTGCTTGACTCATCTTAACAGGTGGACAAATGGGATGAGGAGCTTCTATTATTCCTTCCGAGGATGCCGCGAGAGCCTGTGGTGAGTCGGAAGAGTCGGGGACATCTCAAGACAGACAGGGCCTGTGGTGTAACGTAGACCTCTGCCTGCAAGGAGTCAGTGAGAACCTCCGTCTCACAGGGCTTCATGGTCCATGGGCTCATAAGCTCTCCTCAGACTTCAGAAAGAACTCATGTAGGTGAATTAAGACATAACAGCAGGTCTACACAACTAACGTTGCCAATTACACCACTTCCAGTGCTATTATTATAGTATTATTAGGGCCAAAGGTTCTCTACCTCGAGCACGATTGCTTTAGATCCTTAGGAATGCTGGGTAACTATAGACCATTTGGTTGTCAGATGGAGGCCTGAAGAACAAAGGTCAGTGAATCCACACGCTAAGCTAGAGCGTTTGAATCGGAGAGGAGCGGCTACTTGGCTACCCATGAGCACCCTGTGCTTGAGATGCACTCGTCTGTAAGACTAAAGCTCTTTCCTGGCACTCTGCGAAATGCACTTTATACACAAAAGACCTCCTCTGATTTATTAAAGGCGTCATGTATAATAACAGCTGTCACCGGCACTCGGGTGTTGTGGTGTTTGGTAAATAGTCTGTTTATTGTCTGGCGAAGCCACTGCACTAGACAAACCCCCACTCCATCAATCCACACAAGACGACATTTACATTACACACCCTCTGATGAGGCGCGCGTCTGACACAGCGTTGTCATTCCTAGACGTTCCTAATCTCGCCGCAGTTA
The DNA here is from genome assembly GCA_020368025.1 of Brachyhypopomus occidentalis. Taxonomy (NCBI): domain Eukaryota; kingdom Metazoa; phylum Chordata; class Actinopteri; order Gymnotiformes; family Hypopomidae; genus Brachyhypopomus; species Brachyhypopomus occidentalis. Next base: position 376,852 of record JAGXOD010000085.1, on the reverse strand, counting down.
CCCGAAAGGCAGCGCTAACAAACGGCGCCGTTTAACCCAGATTTTATCCGCAGATTATTTTTTTTTAATCCGTTTTAATCCGCAGATTATTACTGAATGGCAAATCAGTGTGGAGATGTACGTCCAGTGCCTGACAAGGCTGACGACTTAATGTTTAATCAGTATGACTGCTGCCTCTTCAACAATGTGTAATCAAATCAGCTATTTATAAACGGGGTGTCAGGAACTTCACAGCGTTTTTCACACAGACTCATGTCCCCTTCCTAGTGTGATGGACATGAACTTTCTGGGGGGAGATCACATGATCAAAGAGGAACATAAATGGAAGTCATCATGTTATGTTATATATGGGTATATGGGTCATATATATAGCATGGTCATGGTATATGGGTCATATATATAGCATTATCATGGTATATGGGTGTTATATATAGCATGGTCATGGTATATGGGTCTTATATATAGCATTATCATGGTATATGGGTCATATATATATATAGCATTATCATGGTATATGGGTCATATATATAGCATGGTCATGGTATATGGGTCATATATATAGCATTGTCATGGTATATGGGTCATATATATAGCATTATCATGGTATATGGGTCTTATATATAGCATGGTCATGGTATATGGGCCTTATATATAGTATGGTCATGGTATATGCGTCATATATATATAGCACTGTCATGGTATATGGGTGTAATATATAGCATGGTCATGGTATATGGGTCTTATATATAGCACTGTCATGGTATATGGGTCTTATATATAGCACTGTCATGGTATATGGGTCTTATATATAGCATGGTCATGCTATATGGGTCTTATATATAGCACTGTCATGGTATATGGGTCTTATATATATAGCATGGTCATGGTATATGGGTCTTATATATAGCACTGTCATGGTATATGGGTCTTATATATAGCACTGTCATGGTATATGGGTGTAATATATAGTATGGTCATGGTATATGGGTCTTATATATAGCACTGCCATGGTATATGGGTCTTATATATAGCACTGTCATGGTATATGGGTCTTATATATAGCACTGTCATGGTATATGGGTGTAATATATAGTATGGTCATGGTATATGGGTCTTATATATAGCACTGTCATGGTATATGGGTCTTATATATAGCACTGTCATGGTATATGGGTCTTATAGATAGCAACGTCATGGTATATGGGTCATATATAAAATGTTGTCATGGAATGTGGGTCTTATATATGATGTCATGGTATATGTTTCATATGTATGATGTCTAGTTTATGGGTCTTATATATGATGTCATGATATGTGGGTCTTAAATATGATGTTGTTGTATATGTTTCTTATGTATGATGTCATGGTATGTTTCTTATGTATGATGTCATGGTATATGGTTCTGATATTTTATGCTCTCAGGTTAGATGGACACTACATATCATGTTGATGTTGGATGGGACTATATATATGTAGTACTATACAGTATATATATGTATATATACACACACACACACACACACACACGTCATCATTTTATTTTATCATGTTTCCGAGTCTTAATTACCATGCTATCATGTGAGATGGGTCCTACACATCTGTAATGCCCCCCCCCCAAGCCGAGTCCGGACCCCGAGGTTGGTCCGGGCCCGCGTGCCGTGTCGGGTCTTAATGAGAGCTATTCTGACCTGTGTCAATAGTCTCTGCGTCATCCCAGTCTCTCTCTCTCTCTGTCCAAATGTTCTTGCTCCCCTCCGCTGAAGCAGTAGCAAAATCATTATACCTCAATGGATCTGAAACCCTTCCCCCTCTGTAATCCTTAGTAACCTGCACGAGATCATAAACATATCAAGAGAGCAAGCAAATTTAAAGCCAAAAAAAGTTCAATCAAATTTTAAAAATGGGGAGGAGGGGGTGGATAATAAAGAGTGAAGTAATTCAAACTTGTCTACATTGATATATAATTGCAATATGATGTCACAGCGTGCTGACCACAGGCGAGGTCAGACTAGTGAGGCTCTGAGTTTGGCGTCTCTTGCTACTACAGGCTGGGCTGCTGAACAGACCTGCTAGTGCCCCCCCCCCCCACACTTTAGTTTATGGATCCACATGAAGTCAAACTATGAGGAGTTGTCTGTGCAGTTTCTAGAGGTTTGGAAGGACACCGTTATGAAAGGCTCAGATTCATCATAAGGTGCGAATGCAAGCTTCGCTAAGGAGCTTATGTGCAGTTGTGGTTTGCTGATGAAGGCTGCTTGCTGATTTCAGCGATAGCAGAATGGATCAGCAAAAGTGAGCACTGGTCTGTCAGTATGGAGGGGCAACAAGGGGGTAACAGAAACAAGAAACATGTCAAAACAGTAGTACAAGGGTGGACTGGGGGGGGGGGCAGTGAAAGGGCATTCAGATCTGTCCTCATTAGTTATTACAGTCTATTGGGATTTGGAGGAGGATCTCACGGCCATTCAGATCTGAATTGGGCCCAGTTCAGTCACCTGGAACTTGTTTCCTAATGAACTGGTGAAACCGAATCAGAAGTGTTATTTCATAGGGCTTCGGCAGAACAGAATTTAACCCACTCGAATGGTGGAAAGAAGGATTCAAAGATTACAATCAAACAAAATGTGGCGAGAAGATTCTTTGCAATACAAATTAGATAAAATAATGCAGTCCATATCTGGTTCCGAGATCCTTCCGTGGTTTCGGCAAAACCCAATAACTGCTGGGATCGTACTGCATTGGTAAAAGACAGCACTCTGTCCCTGCGCCTGGCTTGAAGGGGTGGTGATAAGGGGATGGGGCGGGTGGGGGTTTGGGTGGATGAGACGACCCCGAGACGGCCTGTTCCTGGGGGCTCTCCCCCTGTCAGGATGGGCGGGGCCAATTTTGATTTCAGCAGAGCACACCTATAACTGCGTGCACTGGGCTAGGCCAGTGCCTGCGTCTGCGTCTGGATCCTTAAAGTAGAGTGTGGCTGTGTCCTCGCCCTGGAGCATGGACCTCCTCGCCCTGATCTCGGTCACCTCTTTGGGCTGCTGCTGCCGACAGCGGTTGCCGCTCCACCACATCTCCAGAGCGGCCACCAGGCACGCGAGCACCAGGCCGGCGGCCAGGACGCAGAAGACCCCGCCGAAGCTGTGCAGCTTGAGAGAGCGGCCGTCGGGCGGCGCCCCCCGGTGGCCGTTCAGGTCGCAGCGGCCCGAGCGCGGCCACCACTTCTGCTTCAGCACGTCCAGGTCGCCCTTCTCCTGCAGCTCCAGGATCCTGCGGGAACAGGAAACACTTTGTTGGGAGGGCAGAGAAAGAGGATAGGACGCCCCCCCCGGGGGGGGCCTACCAACCGGCAACGTGAAGATGGCGGGCGTGACGAGCGTGATGGGAGGTTCTAGATTAGGCCGCTTCTTTCAACATAAGCTGCACCTTCAAACGGCCATCGTTGTATGGAACTAACCGCCTAAGTCTTCCAGGCCCATGGGTGGCACTTTTTTTTGCCCCCCCCCCAAAAAAAATACTACTTTTCATCAAAGTTTTTATTAAAGCTGCATGTTGTGTTCTACACCCGAGCTGCATTACGCTGTGACAACGGCCTTTCCTACATGACGAAACGCCTGCTCTTTCCTCCCGGGGGGCGCGACCTCTGACCTCTTGCCCAGTCCGAGCCTGGCGTGGCAACGTTTAATCCCTCAGCCAACTAAATTAAATGTCAAGTTATTGTAGTCGCTCACGGACGACAACGAATGTGAAATGAACAGGGGCTGGAAGCACGAAGGAACGTAGAGAGAGTCGCCACCAGTCACACCACCCTCACCGGCCATGGTGCGACCTGCGGGGGGGCAGGGTGGGCGGATAAACGGGGCAGTTTGGGCTTTTGGCAGGGGGGCAGAAGAGGAGCAAACAAGATGAATCACCCTCTCTAGAGAAGATGACACACTGGCTACAGGCCCATTAGCTTTGGACACTGCCTGGCAGAAGTCCAGAGAGGAGTCTACATGGAGCTCACATGCTAGGTGGGCGTTTGGATGGACGTTCTCCTTTTACAGTAATTCAGGATCAGTTTACTCACCCTACAGCCTCTAGACTGGTATTTCATAAACTGATCTCAGGTCAGCAAACAAAACGAACAAGCCCATCTCCCACAAATCCAGGAATTTTAGCACCATGGGGATATTTAGACTGTGGAATTAGCTTTCCATGATAGGAGAATTATGATGTTTGAGTAAAGTGGACCTTTAGATCCTGTGGCCCAACTCATGTGCTGAGTCTGAGTTCTGAACTACTTATGGTAGATGGAAGGAAACACGCAGAACTGAGGTTCATGGTCCTAAATGAACCTTCTGCCTCATCAGCAGGTGTCCATCTGTCATGTCGGTAAACAAAATCAAATCAAAACACACATTTTACCTCTCACCCTGTTTTAAGACCAATTCAGGTTTTTTAGCTGCACTCTGGTCATGTGAATTATCATAATTCTCTGCTGCAGACCGAAACTGGTTCAGAGTAGGTAGAGATGGAATTGCAGTTCTCAACAAGTTGGCTCACTTTTCTCTGCTCACTGAAGATCATGATGTAATTGGGCTGTAATTAATATATATATATATTTTTTACATGAAAACAATTCAAGCCTGATTGGAGGCTTTTCTTCCATTTCCCTTACTGAGGGAACGAGCTTCACACACACACACACACACACACACACACACACACACACACGCATGTAATTGGCTTAGAATTCATAGGGGTTACGTCCACATGGTCCAGGCTAATTGAGGAGTCTGCCGATCATTAAGACCCCTGTGAGGATCTGAGAGAGTTACATAAGCTTTAGACGATCGGTAATCATATGCGGTCCGGGTTGCTAGCTGTTGAGTCATATTCTGGATGGATCAATACAGACTTCGGGAACGTGAAGTCAAGAGGATAGGATTGTTCTCCTCGGTCCTCACATACAGAAGCAATATTATTATGCACTCTTAGTTGGTTACATGCAGAGATTTGTGTAATCTGCCTGCATCTGTTATGCATTGGGAACCAGTTTCCAATGGGTATAAGCTGGCTCACGGAAATACACGTAATTAACCAGTGCTTTCCATTTAAAGAAGGGGGCAGTGGTAAATAAGAAATGGTCTTAGACATTCTCACTGTCATTTTCCTCAAGTGAACGACGTTTGCTTAATAATTCTAGGCTACTTAAGCACTTTGTGTTTGTTCATGTCTGAGATGTCCTCAGCAGACATGTTGCCGTACTCCGCTAAGCTTAATCCAAGTCTAATTCACTAATAAGCAACATTTCTGACCATCCAGGGCTCCCTAGACAACTTTTGGTGGCATTTGAGGTGACTGAGTGCGTTTTGAATGTGGAAGGATGATGAAGTGGGCGGGGCATCAGCGATGGGCGGGGCATCAGCGATGGGCGGATGCTCACTTCTGGGAGAAGAGATCTCGGTAGGGGCTGCCGTGCTGCAGGGCGAGACCGTAGCCCTTGCTGCCCAGGCCCCCACCCGACACGGTCACGGTGCAGTCATCATCCGTCAGCGCTGCGTACTCCACCACTGCCATGTCCCACAGGAACGCGTACGGGCCCTTCTTGGCCTGAGGACACACACAGCAGTAGTGGTGCGAATGTACGCAGAGTTTTATTTAACTACTGCAGTCCGGCCCTGTCGTTCACCTTTACTGGCTCTTACAGCAAAGTCACGACAACTGCAGGAAAACGTGGGCACCACGAGGAAAGAGGTGGAATTAATGTGTTATGGTGCTGACGTTTTAGGCATTAATGTGTTACAGTCAGTAACATTTTAGGGATAAATGTGGTATGGTGGGGACATTTTAGAGATTAATGTGTTACACTGGGTAACATTTTAGGGATTAATGTGTAACAGTGGGTAACATTTTAGGGATTAATGTGTCATGGTACTGTTTGAAGGTCAAACTGATTTCCTGTATTTACATATGAAGCTGTTTAAACCCAGCGGTGCTCAGATCGTAAAGCTGGCGAGAGTCGGCCACTGCTCAGACTCATCGGGCGACGCGGGTCCGTCCCTCTCCCCGTGTTTGTGCTCATTAACTCCTTTTGTGTTGCCTTTCACTCACTTAACCAGACAGCACGACTCCCCATTGTTTAAATCAAAAGACGGCACTGCTATAATGGCTTTCGTGGGACGACTTGGGAGGGCAACGTTATTTTGCGTGCGACGGCAGCTTAGTAAATTCTTTAGCGAACTCGTAATGTGTCTGACGATGAGCAGAAACTGCAGTGATGGCAGTTCTCATAAAAACCCAGCGGTAGCCTACTCAAAACACGGACACGTTAAATTGCTTAAACCGCTAGAAAATTGGCACGAACGAGTCTGTGACACGTCCAGCACAGGTGTGAGGGACACACTTCTATTCCCACATGTGTGGAAATGAACCAGTGTGGAGATTAACCTTCATAAACATTTATGTGCTTCTGTAGCTTTTGTGCGAGGGACATAGAGTGGAACTTGTTTTGGAGAATGGGATATTTGTTGTCGTATCACACTGAAATGGAGGCAAATGCGCTCGCGTCTCCTGTCTCTGTACCAGGAGCTATAACGGAGGTTAATTTATGCAGTTTATTATTTCTGTGACAAAGAGTGAACGATGATTTTCGGGTCACGGTGGGTTCCCCTCTTTCCAAAACACACGTCAGCCCTTCACATGGTTATTGTCAGTGAGATTAACACCCATTAAAACTCCATTAAATGTCACCGAGATCATCACTTTATCACTTACATATTCTAACCAAGCCAGATTACCCCCCAACCCATATTGCTCCTCCCCCTCATTTAAATAATCGAGCAGTCAGGAGCTGCTGATAGGTTTGCCTCGGTGAGATATACCTTGCGTATGCCCTCGGAGGGGCTGGACACAGAGTAGTCCTGTCCATCATTCTTGCTGATGGTTCTCCAGAGCTCTGAGTAGGTGCTGTCCTGCTCCAGGGGATTCGTACCCTTGGCCCGGAAGTAGTCATACACGGCCGAGTCCCGCACAGTGCCATAATCCAAGTCCACTTGCCTCGCCAGGTCCTGAAAGGTCCTGTTGGGGGGGGGGGGGGCAGGGAGATAGTGTAAGATAGAGGGAGGGAGAAAAATGGGAGGGCGTGAGAAGCACACAGGCAGTGGAGAGATGGAAGAAGACTGAATACTGAGTTCTTCATTTGGTCTCTTAAGTTCTTTAAAGGTACAGTGTATTCATGAGTTCATTTGGTCTCTAAGTTACTTAAAGGTACAGTGTGTTCATGAGTTCATTTGGTCTCTTAAGTTCTTTAAAGGTACAGTGTATTCATGAGTTCATTTGGTCTCTAAGTTACTTAAAGGTACAATGTGTTCATGAGTTCATTTGGTCTCTAAGTTACTTAAAGGTACAGTGTGTTCATGAGTTCATTTGGTCTCTAAGTTACTTAAAGGTACAGTGTGTTCATGAGCTCATTTGGTCTCTAAGTTACTTAAAGGTACGGTATGTTCATGAGTTCATTTTACCATCCTCTATATGGTATAGAGGCACTTTTTAGAGACACCCTGTACCTACCCTGTGTGAGGTACTTCTAGGGTTAGGGTTAGACACATTATTTTATAGACATGCAGGGTATAACTGCAGACTCCAGCCTGTTTATAGCCTTTGTCCATCCTGATAATCAGTGGTCAGTGTCTGATCAAAGAACCTTTGAAAGCTGGATATGATTTGGACGCTGCATGGTTGTCTGCACAGCGGTGTGCCGGCCTGGTCTCACAGCGGTATGGCGGCCTGGTCTATCTCATAGTGCTTTAACAGGCACTGAAGTACAACTGGAACTCCACGTATCTGTAGCTGATGGGTTAAGAGAGGCCTGCCACCCCCAGAAATACCCAGCCAACCGTGGTCTCTGACGAGAAACTGACAGGCCAGAAGATGGCTAACACGACCTGTGCGTGACAACAGATGGCTTCACACGGCTTATGGCAGTTTCTTATGAAGTGGTGTTTTTAATAAAGTGGGTGTTTATCGATTTTAGACCTGCTTAAAGCAGTGCAAACCTCAGCAGATTGCAGGATGATCAGATATAGAATCAAACCCACAGAGTATGCTCACAAGAGATAAGAGATAAGAGATAAGAGATCTCCATGATCGCCATCTGCCAAACAACCGTTCTTATGATGGAAACCAATTCCAGGAAGGGTTGATTTAGTGACCTTTAAATGAGTTTCCACTGCCGGAGAACTACGGCGTTTCCTCGGTATATAACACAATGCCGCCAGGTATCTGTCTTATGCATTCAAGTTAATTCACCATTCATTAGAAACGACCTCTTCATCCGATGAGTGGTTTGCACATCAGTGCAATAAGACATAATAAAAATAGACATAAAGTGGAAATTCCAGAAGTACTTGTGCATTATTAGCAGTTACTACTGCAGCTAGAAGGCCTATAATCACTATTACTAATGGTACCAGACCTCTCTGCAGCGCATTGTATCCACTCGTAATGAAAGCTTCTTAGTGGAAACAGCAGACAGAATTTAGGTAACTTCTTTTATATGAGCCCTGCCTGCAATGGTAATGACTCATTTGAGTTTACAACAGACCGACATCTTTAAGTGCTCATTAAGACCTCACTGATCTAAGCCCCTAGGAGACTAGGTCCAAGTAGTTGCCTGGCACCCGTCTGGTGGTGGAAGCGAGAAGAACTCACATGGTGCGATTCCAGATTAGGAATAATGCAGAATCCCACTATGGTGCCTGATGGATCATCAGGATGTCATTGGTTGATCTTAGAGGGAGGTGTGGAGGGGTAGATTAAGTTTGGAGGGTAGTTTATTAAGTGTAGGGGTAGAAAGCTTTGCTGGTGACTCCTGTCTCGTCTACTGATTGCTCTAATGAATTGCAATCATTGGTCCAAAAAATAAATGATGTCCACAGTACAACTCTGAATGGTCTGCTTCCGCAAGACATGTCTTAATACATGGCTTCCAGACAATCACATCGTTTGGCCTCACCATCTCCACACCGACCCCAGCGATGGTGACCCCCAGGGCGGGGAGAGCAGAGTTGTCTGGAGGATCAGTCACAGAGAAAGATAGAGAGAGAGAGAGAGAGAGAGAGAGAGAAGACTGTGCCATCTGCCTCGCCACCCAAAAGAAAACAGACAGACCTGCTCCTCCAGACAGACCAGCACCTCCAGACAGACCCACACCTCCAGACAGACCCGCACCTCCAGACAGACCCGCTCCTCCAGACAGACCCGCACCTCCAGACAGACCCACACCTCCAGACAGACCTGCTCCTCCAGACAGACCAGCACCTCCAGACAGACCCGCTCCTCCAGACAGACCCGCACCTCCAGACAGACCCACACCTCCAGACAGACCTGCTCCTCCAGACAGACCAGCACCTCCAGACAGACCTGCTCCTCCAGACAGACCAGCACCTCCAGACAGACCCACACCTCCAGAGAGACCACAGTGAGCTACAGGCCTGACCAAGACATCTCCTCACTGCTAATCTGCCTCGTGTTGAGCTACAGTATAATTCTGTATTATGTTAGTGCCTGCTTAGAGCTCACAGTTTGAATTATAAGCAGTCATTAAGTTGATACTTATTTGTGTGCGTGTGTCTGTGTGTGTGTTGTCTGCTTTTTGTCAGTAACTGGCAGCATTTTGTACTCCTGTTGCATTCCTAAATGTCTGTAAACTAAATTTCCCTTCCAAGATGCTAGATAGAGACTCCAGAGGCCACAGAGAAAGGGGAGTTTGTGTTGATGCGTCTCCACCCTCCCCACCACAGTGCACTGCGACTCCTGGCCCAAACACTGAACTCCAAGCTGTTGTGCTTGGATGGACCTGCTTCACTGAACGGCAAGAGGGACAAACAAACAAACAGAAAGCTACAGCAATTAAGGCAGAACGAGGTGAACGGCATATTAGACACATTATTTGATAGCATCATGTGAATAAATAATTTTGAACAAGAGGATAATAATCAAACCAATAATTGACACAATGAGAGACTTCGGATCTGGATCTTACTTATAACAACTGAACCAAGAAGTAATTAAGGTCCTGGAAGGTTCTAGAATATTCGGGGCTCGAATTCCCAACAGGTGCAGTTGGAAGCCAGTCGAGCATGATGTGTGTAGAGTGTGTACAGCACACAAATAGAATAGTATTCTCAAAGTCCCACATGGTTTTAAGCTGCAGACATTAGCAATGCTAGTTTAATAAGGTTGGGGCAACAGTAGCCAGTGAGCACGCTCAGTGAGGATCAGCAGAAGCACAGTGTAAACAGCAACAGTGTGTTGTCAGGGGAGGGGGCGGGGCCTACCGTACGGAGCTGTCCATGCGAGAGACGGTGAGGTAGGCCGCCAGGTTAGCCGTGTAAGAGGAGCACACGATCAAGGTGAAGAGCCACCAGCTGCCCATCACGATCCGCAAAGCCACGGAGCCCACGGGTGACTCTCCACCTGGGAGGAAGGAGGTGACGCTTAAACCTCGACAACCAAACACGCTAATGCTGCTAACAATGAAACTGATAATGCTGCTAACAATGAAGCCGTTAATGTTGCTAACAATGAAAATGGTAATGTTGCTAACGGAAACACCAATGCCATCACAATCAACAAATGCTAATGTGGTGAAGAGCTATCAGGCAATTAATAAACTCTGGGATTGGGGATTGTAGTTATTATAACATAACACAATTCTGCTAATTCACTTTAGTTGTTAGCTTTATTGACATTTTCCCTCAAACTGTTCTTCCAACTATGGCATAAACTGCAAAAATCACTTTAGCATTGCAGATTTGGAAGAGTTAACTGACCTCAGTCTCTCTAGATTTTAACATCAGGGGGACATTAACCAATTTTCCAAAACACTTCAGATACACTTCAGATACATTTATTACATCAAGTGATCAGTCAAGGCTGTTCTGAAACATTGAGTCATTGAGTTCAAACTATATACAACTATATTTGAAATATAAAATACAAACCTCTGGATGCAAAACCCATCAATGTACTTCGCAAACCTCGTACAATTTCAGGTACAATTTCAGGTGCATTTCTTTTAAACAGAGAAATTAATCTCATTTCAATTAATTTGAATGCCCCGAAAACTTCAATTAATTTCAATAAATTTCAAATCTATTCATCAATTCCCACTAGATACAAATATCTGTAAATAATCCTAACCCTGAACTCCCAAATGCATCCTCAAAGCAGTAATTGCATGGGAAGGCCTAATCAGGAGGGAATTAACAAATCAAACCAAGTTAATTATATCTCAACCATGCACCCATGAATAATCAGCAAAAATGAGCGCATTTCCACACAGCTAAGCCTTTTCTCGGAAGCGAGACGGAATATCTAGAGTGATGAGCTAAACATGGGTACTACGCCGACCTCATTATCCGGCTCGCGAACGCTGACAAACCAAGTCCAGCAAATGGATAAACGTCGGGAAACTGGCGCGTGATTGGACGAGGGCCACGCAGTGAGATGGCTGTGCATCATGGGAAAGCTGAGATGGTGGCTAAGATCCAATGGGACAATGCCACCCCCCGATTTAATCACGCACCGTTGGACATAAAACTCATGGGGGGGCGCCAGGCACTAATGCAGACAGCTGGAAGACTGTACTGTACTTGCTGAGCTGGACGCTTTACTGCATTTCAGCTCGACTGGACCGGAACCGGAGACTTCTAAGTCCTATTCAAAGGCATCTCTGGCGCAGTCCTGTACGGGTCAGCTGTACACGAGCGAGCTGCGCTCGGGCCCACACCTTAGAGTAACGTGTCACTTAGAGGTGGATTGCAGAAGGAGCCTTGCCAAACGCACTGTCTTGGTTATGAATCATGGGCTACGGTGTCAGATGCCAGCTGAGGGCATGAGCCCAACCCTCAGTAGAAGGGACGACGGGGACAGCCCATTGATTACAATTAGGGGTCGGATGCTTAATGGGCACAAGTGAAGTTTAAGAGTCTGCTCATTGTTTGGTGGTTTACAATTCAACACAGTAGGCATTTCCTGACCTTTACTTTAAGTCTTGTTTGTATAGTCATTTGTGAAGGAGATTCTGTGAAGGCAGAGTGGGCCTCTGAACTGGAGGTGGACTTCTGTTCTGTCATGTCTCTGATTAAAAACCTGCTCCGTGCTGGCGGTAAGCCAGTACGAGCAGAGTGATGGGGTCTTTGAAGCCCTGGAGGTTGCCACGGTTACCTTGCTGAACGAAGGCTCCGTACACGATCCATATGGCACTGTGTAAGGAGCTGGACACAGGCGGTGGCTGATGAGATCCCGGGGGGTTCTGGGAGCGCAGTGACTGCATCCGGGTCAGCAGGAAGATCAGGACGCCGACCACGGGGATGGCGGCCGCGATGCAGGCCCACACGGCCAGGTCAAACGGCGCGAACAGCGAGAAGATGTTGATCTTCTCCTCAGGCTTGCGCATGAGGATCCCCACAGAGTAGTCCATGTAGCGCTTGCTGAAGTCCACCACATTCTCCCGCTCCGGCGTGATGGTAATGGCTGACACGGCCACATCGGCTCGCTGTGGAGACACAAGTCCAGTTCACCGGTCAGTAGCGAGAGACCCCAAATCAGCTTAGACGGCTCAATGGCATGTTCCCGTTAACGGGTCCCTTATCTCTTTGATTGAAGGGACACAACGCACCCTCAGAAATCCATATTTCTTCGCAATGTTTTTGAAAGATGTTGATATGTTTAGAGGGTTTCATGCCTTGTCCCGGAGCCCAAAGTGTAAGTATGCAGAGGTAAACTCCTGCTAAACCCTTCCCCAGTTGATCTACCTTCTGAGGTGGACCAAAGGGAAGATCGACTTCGGAGGCCCAGCTGTTGATAAGATGACACTCACCTTGTTGATAAGCTCGCCGATCATGCCGTTCCATGAGCCGTTGGGAAGCTGAGATCCATACTTGCTGTCGGCCACCTGGTAGATGTCATATTTGAATCCCAGGATCTTGGCTAAGGCATCCAGGACATCGATGGAGAACCCTTTGTACTTTTTAGGCTGCCCAAGAATGTTCTCTGCCACCATGACAAATGGATCCTCCTTTGGAGAGAAGACATCGATCGTTCACTTTATCTGTCAGCTTCTAAACAAGTGTGAAGTGATCTTCTCTTCTCTTCTCTTCTGAACACTTCTAAACAAACAGGATGTTATGTAAAAAGGACTACAGTATGACAGCAACAGAATGATGTCATTACATTAGGATAATAAGAGGCATAAAAGAGCAAATAAATAAACAACCAAACATATTTGCTGAATACTATGAATTATGCCGAACATCCTTTGACATTCTTAAATAATGAAGACATTTTGTATGAAGAGGAAGGAGCCATTAAAACAGCGTGATGAAGTGTACAGATGGCAATAAGTCCCTATAAAGAAACGTCTGTCATGGCAGGCAAACAGGCAAGGTGATGGGAACGAGTATCTCACCAGCAGCGTCACTATTTTCACCGTCACCCCCTGCATGCCATTCTCGATGCGGCTCTCCTTCAGACTGCCATTAAGTCCGTGCACTGAGTCCCACGTGGCTAACTGCAAGAGATCCACAGCTCACAGCTCAAACAGCTCACTCAAACAGCTCAAAGCTCAAACAGCTCACAGCTCAAACAGTTCACTCAAACAGTTCACTCAAACAGCTCACTCAAACATCTCACTCAAACATCTCACTCAAACAGCTCACTCAAACAGCTCACAGCTCAATCAGCTCACTCAAACAGCTCACTCAAACAGCTCACTCAAACAGCTCACAGCTCAAACAGTTCACTCAAACAGCTCACTCAAATAGCGATAAGAATGTTCACAATAAGAATGGAGGGATGTGCCTAGATTGTTACTTTCCATTACCAGGTTTGATCTGTTCAGCTTGGATGAGTTTTGAATTAGACATTTTACGTCCTGGGACAGTTTCTGAACAACTGTTTAAGATTATGTAGGCGTTTCCTGTATTCGGTGTGCATTGAGAATCGCATATAATTTCTGTTTCTCACTGAGAACAAACCATGAAATCAATACCATCTTACTGCTCAACATGGAAAATTAACCTCAGTACATACAGATTATTTTTTTGTGGCTGGTAAAACAAATGGCAATCTTTCAATTTCTAGGAATATTAATTTTAAGCACTCGTTATTATAGAACACTGATGCAGCATATTAATAAAGGCTCATGTTGACCTTGTTTCCACTGTGGAAACCAGATTATTCCATCATTCTCAGAAAACGTCTCCCCTCTGTTGTGTCTCTCACATGTCTTGTCCTTTGCATTACATAGCAGAGTTCCACTGCAACAGAGCATAACCTTGGCAGACACATGTACCCTCAATTCTCCCAGCTTCCCACAGCTCAGGATGATGACCAGTACCCGGAGGCTGGGCGCTGGATAGAACTGTCTCTGCGTCAGGCCCGGGGCAGCCATGTGCCGCGCTATTTCTCCCAGCTCTACGTGCTGCCCCCTTCAGGTCATTGGTGTTTACTGCGTGTAGAATACCATACACTGCCTTTCACAACGGCCACACGTGAGCATCATTTGATTATAAGGCATGGATCTAAGAGCACAATCAACCCGTTAATGCGATCCACGTAGAGAAATCAATCTACATTCAGAAACTGTAATAAGATGCCTTTAGCATAAACCAAAATCCCTTCATATAACCTGGACAACTAATCTCAGTATGAAATCGCCTGCAGAAACAGGTCAAAATAAAGATTAATCTCCAGATTGTAGTAATGATACTGATTGACAACTAAGAAGCAAGCCATTTTCAGCTGCCTTCTGATGTAAAGTTCATATACACTATATTGTCAAAAGTATTCTCTCATATGCCTTTACACACATATAGACTTTATTGACATCCCATTCTTAATCCATGAGGTTTAAAATGATGTCGGACTACCCTTTTCAGCGATAACAGCTTCGATTCTTTTGGCAAGGCTTTCCACAAGGTTTAGGAGTGTGTGCTAATAGGAATGTTTTTAATAGGCACTGTTCCAGAAGTGCATTTGTGAGGTCAGACGCCGATGTTGAACAGGAAGGCCTGTCTCGCTGTCTCTGCTCCATCCCGAAGGTGAGACGGGTTCTATCGGGGGTTGAGGGCAGGACTATGTAGGCTTGGCAAACTGTGCCCACAAAGCTCGGAGCGTGAAATTATACAAAATATCTTAGTATGCTAAAGCACTGAGTTCCTTTCACCGGAACTAAGGGGCTGACCCTAACCCAACTCCTGAACAACCCCTCCAGTGAATCCATCCCAGCTGCTCTAGAGTCCAGTAATGGTGTGCTTTACATCACCGTATCTGATTGGATGCGCTTTACACCACCGTATCTGATTGGATGTCTGTACTGCTCTGTCCTTTACGTGGTCTACCACTTCCTGAGACCCATTGTTGTATGGAATGTTTGTAGAAGCAGTCTGCATGACCAGGTGCTTGGTCTGAAACACCTGCGGCCACAGAAGTGACTGAAACACTAGAACCCAATGGTTTGGATGGGTTACTGAACAATATAGTGTAATTCAGACTTGAATTCTATAGGCCTAAATTACTGTATACTGATCTGAGTGTCAAAGGAAATGTTCAGCATTTATGTTGAGCCTATACTCCTGTTTTTATGAGAAATTAGATTCGGTGCTCAAACACCGTGTTAACAAAAGGTTGCAAACACTACCATACACAATACAGACACACCCTCGGTTGCCTGTGGCTCTAAAATCCTATCTTCTAGCGCATAATATCCATCCACCTCTCCAGCCACCCGTTTCTCCTCCCGGGATGTCCCGCAAACGTACCTGGCTGTGATCTGCGGTACCAGGTATGGTCACAACTAGCTGTGAATATCTCTGCCAAAGCTGTTAGCTGCGGTCGAACCTGTAAGAGACGAATCTGGGACTCCAGTTTATTTTGCTGTTTGCGTTATTGAAGTAATCCACAGATGATGTACCGAAGCATATTACTTTAAACATCTAACGGTCATCTAATGGAGTTCACAGACACACGCAGTCATATCAGTTAAGGTTTAATACGATTATGTGAATTGATTGTGTGTAATTGTAAATCTTTCTCCATCTCCTGTTTATCATGAACATCCTGATTATCGGTTTATTAGTTACACATAGTAAAACATAAATCCGTGACCACATCCTGTTTAAGGCAGCCACAGGAAGTATCATACACAAGTGACTTTCAGTTCACAAGTTGCTTTAATCTTGATCTAGGTCTTTCCTCTGAAGAGCGCTACTATTTGATATTGTGTTCCTCATTCTTCAAAAGGCTTTGAGCTGAGACCCCTAAAAGCTCCTACATCTGTATCAGGTCCTTAGACCGTGGGAGGAATGCATGTGTTCTGAAAGAGCAAACGCACGTGTGACACAGGCGTGACACGTGCGTGTGCACCCAGCGCCGCCGGGGAAAGACATGGCGCTAAACGTCAGCCCGCCCTGTCCGTCACGAGTGCCCACGTCGTCATGGAGTGATGCTTGGGGGCGGGGTTGGGGGGAGGGGCATGAGAGCAGGGGCGGTGCTTCATCAAGGCCCTGTCACATTCTCCCTCTCCATGCCAAACTGTTCTCGATGATGACAAATGAATTCGAGAGCCTGATGGATGGACCAACCAAATAAAGACTTGAATGAAGTAAAGAGGAAACCATTGTGCTCCAAGGACGTGAAGACCAAATGGTTTGTTTTTCTGCACTCTTCTTCTTCTTCTTCTTGTGCCTTCGTGCCAATGAAAATGCGATCGTCATACTTGTAGATACCTCAGACATACTCATTTAAGTATTTATCCATCCATTAATTAACCACACATGGACGATGACGAATCAAGTTAAAAACTAAGTGTACCAATATAAGAAAGCTGCAATTGCAATTACATATGCACCATATGACTTAGTCAAAACGATTAAATCGGACAAAAAACGGCTTCATTGTCAGCACAGGAGGGAGGAAGGCCTCGTTCAAAAATGAGTTGGCAATTTGTCAATTAAATTTCTGCTGTGGAGGCTGAGCTGAAACGTTGCTGCTGTCACTTGTTAGACAGAGCCAGTGATTTTGCGGACTACCTATTATACTGAGAGCTCTTTCTCCTCTAATGACTAATTAATTTGGAGTACATAGAGGACGTAGCTGATCCTTATTGCTTTCGACTGTGGCTTGGTGCCAAAATGGTACTGAGACCCAAAAGAGACTGAACGTTTACTCAACCCTTCAGAAATTCTGATGAGACCCTACATGTTCTGATTGGCCTGCTGGAGGATTCCTACCTGAGCAGCCTAAAGATTCTCACGGTTTGTTATCCACCTCAACCAGAACCTCCAAACCCATCCCATATCACTGTGTCGGTCCAGATCACAACCAGCGGGCCCAGCTGTGGTCCAATCAGGGTTTGGACACCCAGGGGTCCAAATTGCCCATAAACACCTGTGGTGCAGTACAGGGCGTGCCCATGGCCAAATCAGAATAAATCAATGCGCAAATAGTTCATTGCCAACACTAACGTCTGTAATCTGTCTGTAATCTCCACCCTCTTACCAGGACACGGGCATGTGCTCCTTCGTGAGCAGAGTGGTCCCTGCTGCTCCCACGAGCTATTCAAGTCTTTGAACTTTAAACTAATCATAACTGATTCCACCATTAATTTCCCGTAGCACGGTGGCCATGGTTACGCAGGCGCTGTCCTCAGCACCCACTTCTTTATGACCCAATTATGCCGTAAATCCGGTTCATTTTTATCACCACATGGTGTAAAGAAAAAAGGCAAAAGCAAAAAAAAAAAAAAATGTAAAAAATCACTTTTTTGCGTGCAAAAGTAGTAATACGGGTCTGTCATTATACACTGCATTAGGAAACGAGAGATGCAGGGTGCCGAGCATGTGGCTATTAAAGAAGTGAGATAAATTAGACTAATTATGAGTCTGCTCATCAGACCCTCTTAACGGGACGACGGTGGTACAGTAAGGTTAATGGCTCGGCCATGAGGATGCTGAGAGCTTGGCTAGGCCTGGCTCTCTCAGAGTGTCTGTTCACTACTGCTCCCCAATTATTTCCCATAGACCTCAGCGACGTCAACGTGTTGTGAAAATGACCCCCACATTGAACTTTGAGGCACTCCAGGACCACTAATGAAAGCAGCTGCTATAGTGTTTGTTTAGTGCAGCAAGGACTAGGAGAGTTTTAAGTTTTAAGTTTAAGTTTAAGTGAACTCTGATTGGGAACCGTCGACTGCAGACGTGACATCAGATCGAACGCTCCATCAGCAAAAAAAATTAAGAAAAAAGGGATGTTAGTCCCATCCCATTATATCTCCACTGAATCACTACAGGACACGCTAGCCTCTCCCCAAATTTGGGGGCGGGTCGCCTGTTCCGTAACCATGTTTATGTTCCTAGCGGCGATACTGTCTGATGGAAATCAAGGCAAGAGGTGCAAATAGTGCAGATAAAAAAAAATAAAAATAGAACCAGTCTGGTGCGAATGAGAAGGAACTGGGATGAGAAAATAACACCTCAATCTCCATTACGCCAAACCCGCCGACCGGGCCGCTTAATGGGAACAGGTGCTGGGAGAAGGTGCAGGAGCATCTCGCCCTGCCGAGAGGGAGCTGGAGAGACGGGGAACCATAATAAGACGCGAGAGCCGTCTAAGACGTCGCGACCGATGGTCTGGGAGGACGAAGCATCCTGCCTTCCGCTTGCCTTTGAGGGGCTTCTAATTCAGCCAGGAGATGGAGCGAGCATGTCTGTGCTGTAGCACGACACACACCACCACACACACCACACCACACACACCACATAAACAGCAGGAGTCCTCGTCTGTCTCTGGGGTAGGTGGGAACTGGGCTGTCTGGATTCATGGCTTCGGTGGGAGGTGCTGGTAAGGGGACGGAGCTCTAATAAAGAACAACCGCTAGACTGAGTGCACTCGACGTGCCATTAGCTGTCTTTGCCTTTCATTACAGCTAATAAATGTGCCAAGCGTATGAGGGGGCTTCAGCGCCCCGGTGGGAGTGTGTGTGTGTGTGTGTGTGTCTGCGCGCGTGTGTCCTCGTGCGTGGGTCGGCACACGCGGGCGCGCGCGCGCGTGTGTGTGTGTCTGTCTGCGTGCGTGAGCTAAATGGCCATGCCTCTCAGGATCCTAATGGCCATAATGGGATATGCTGGGTTCATAATTCAAGCCGGGATGCAGGGTGATTAAATCTTCATTACCAGTGGACTGTTTCAGTCCGCTCTCCTGTAATTTACATTACTCTTTATTTCAAATGATAGATGGGGCCAAAAATCTTGGTGGAAACAAAAACAAAAACATAACAAAAAAGCAGCCAAGGAAAAGAAAAAAAATCCTGGGGATTATGAAGGAACAGATTGAGATTAATGGAAGGTGCTCATCGGGTTCCCTAACACCTGCCTGCTAAGTCACTGGTAACTTTGTTGCACAGAACATGACCAGCTCCGAGAGCCGCCTGTACCCACAATGCCCACTCACTGATACCCCGGTTAAACCCCACAATCAAATCCCTGCTGAGCGGAGGGATCCGGCTGGCTCGGAGGCTGGGATCTGCTGGAGGGACCAGGTCTGCAGGGTCTGCTTCAGCCTGGAGGAGGCTTGACCTTGTATGAGCGCTCGGCGCACAACGGCCAGACACCATCTTCTTTACAAGAGGAACTAGCGGCAGGTCGTGTGCCTTGTACAGCCCAGACCAGGTGTCCCAGACCAGCTAACCCAGACCAGGTCACCACCCAGACCAGCTCACCACCCAGACCAGATTACCAAGACCAGCTAGCCCAGACCAGCTCACCCAGACCAGCTAACCCAGACCAGCTCACCACCCAGACCAGCTAGCCCAGACCAGCTCACCCAGACCAGCTAACCGAGACCAGCTCACCCAGACCAGCTAACCGAGACCAGGTTGCCACCCAGACCAGCTAGCCCAGACCAGCTCACTCAGACCAGCTGAGACCAGGTCACCACCCCTACCAGCTCACCCAGACCAGCTCACCCAGACCAGCTAGCCCAGACCAGCTCACCCAGACCAGCTTGCCCAGATCACCCAGACGAGATCACATGCTGACTGTCACATGTAGGATCACTATCCTGCCCAAGACATCATGCTCAGCTTTAAAAACTGTTTTGCATCCGATAATTCAGCATTTTCTATTAACTGGATTATCAAGCTGAAATTGTTTTTTAAGTTCCTTCATGATCTCCATAAACATGTCAGAAAGGCATGTTCTTGAAAGGCTGCTTCATACTGCAAACAGGTTAACTATCAAACATAAAATAGTATTGTACTGAATTGTACTGAGTATTGTGTATTTGTTACCTGACTGAATTAATTGTCCCGACGATAATGTGATCGAAGGCAATAAGACTGAAAATCAGCTAATTTTACTATCAGTGTTAACACAATGACACAGTGTTGATTAATTTAATCACAGTTTATGGGCTATGATGATTAGCATGAAAAATTAACTTGTTAGCAAGTCTTTGCTAGTTGTTAAAATGAATGCTGCTCTGAGAATAATTGTAATACTACACTTTAATAGTGTCGGCTATTCTACCTGAACTTTTAGTGTCATGGCAAAACAGAGACGCTTCTGCGCTTCTAGTATGATGTAGCTTACAACAAAAAATCCTTTTTTATGGGCCTAGAGGCCCCTGGGGCCGTATGAACGCTCATCTACACAAAATCCCCTTCCGCAACCCCCAGCTCCCAAGAGCACTGTTGGTGAGCAGCTCAAATAAAATTAGTTCATGACACCCCTGTATCCTGCTACTTGGTTTACTTGGCAAACTTGTGCTTAAAGAAACTCCCGAGTTGCGTTGGAGAAGAGCTGCCCTCATCCGGGGTGAAACACAAGTCAGGAGCTGAAGCCTTCACAAAGACATTGGCGCTTTTACACCCAGGTCTCACTCTTCTGAGAGGCTTCGTGGCATCCCGCCACGACTCTGCTGCCCATACTCCATAAAGTTTCGAGGTCTTGAGCTTGTGTTGCTTCACACTTTATTTTAACTTACTCGTTTGATCTCCTTTCCAAAGGTCTCACTGAAACTGGTGCCCAAAATCTCGAACTGGACATGCGAGTTGGATCCGTTGGCCATGAAGTCCATCACTCCGGTAAGTCCTGTAATGCGGCCCTAGAGAGACAGGAGAACTTTCACAGTGGATGTGCCGGGGATACCTAGGGGTGTGTTCTCAGACCATGAACACGCCGGCGCCTCATCCGAACGTGCATACTGATTTACTGTTTACTGTTTTACTGTAGACCAAGAGTCAGTACCCGGATCACACGGAACATGCCGGAATCGCAGAAACCCATCTAACTGTGCTTGGAGCCTGCAGGGACAGATTAAAGGCTTTCTGCAGCTCTCGCTCTCTCTCTCTCGGTGCCTCGCGGAACCCAGAAG
This sequence comes from Brachyhypopomus occidentalis, assembly GCA_020368025.1. Classification (NCBI taxonomy): domain Eukaryota; kingdom Metazoa; phylum Chordata; class Actinopteri; order Gymnotiformes; family Hypopomidae; genus Brachyhypopomus; species Brachyhypopomus occidentalis. The sequence goes on along the minus strand of JAGXOD010000085.1, from coordinate 355,438 downwards.
AGGCATGAAACTGGAGAGCGCGCACGACCCACGAGTTATCGGAGAGGCATCAGCTGGAGAACCTGCTGGGCCCCCCGTGAGAGCCCTCGAGTGGCCAGAGAGGATGGATGGAGTGGCAGGACCTGCCCGACAACCAACAGCAAGCCAAAGGGTGGTGTAATGGAAGGAGTTAGAGCAGGCTGGGGTGGTGTGATGGAAGGCGTGTAGTTAGAGAAGGCTGGGGTGGTGTAATGGATGGAGTGTAGTTAGAGATGGATGGAGTGTAGTTAGAGAAAGCTGGGGTGGTGTAATGGATGGAGTGTAGTTAGAGCAGGCTGGGGTGGTGTAATGGAAGGTGTGTAGTTAGAGCAGGCTGGGGTGGTGTAATGGAAGGAGTGTAGTTAGAGAAGGCTGGGGTGGTGGTGGTGGGGGAGCATCCACTTGCATTTTAATCAGCCAGATGTCTGGGGCTCGGACATACGGCAGAGGAAGCACGAGAAAATCAGGCACCTCATGTTTAACTCTAGTACTCCTGGAGCTTCACTCACACTGCCAGGAAAGTACCATCCCTCACGTCAGCGCGAGTGAGGCACTGGGAGGACATATCTGATTATTGTACCTTCTGGATGGTTTCCAGCATGGACCAGCCCCCGTTCCATGGTTTGGTCGACTTCCGTATGCAGTTCAGACTGGCCATGCTGTGCCACTTCCTGTCCTCCAACTTCCTGTAGAAGGCGTTGGCCAGCATCAGCACGCTGTCATACAGGTACAGGTTGGACACCTGAAATCGAAAAGACCACAGATGGTTAGAAAAACATTACAACGCAACAAACCTTCAGTGGAAATCAATAAATTCCCAATGGCACACAGCCAGCGTTATGGGACTGAGAAATTGTGTGCTTCAAATACATCCAATATCCACTTTATTAGAAACAACTAACTTGTACCTACACTAATCGGCCACTTTAAATACACGACTCATAGGTCTTATAATAAATTTTTTGTCAGTACAACTACCAACTGCAGGAAGAGATTTTATTAGTACGCACTGCAGTTTTGTCAGACACCCAATATCTCGTTCATCACTGGTCACTTTCGAACCACTGCTGACCAGATACTATCTAAGGAGCCACTGTCAACAGCGCATTGACACACTGACATGTTGGTGGCTGAGAGAAGGTACAAGCTTATCTGCCACATCAAGGTTACTTCAGATTTGCATGTCACCCAACGTCCATCATGCAGTAGTTCGATGGGTCTAGAAACTGACCAAACAACTATACAAAGTAGCGAAACGTGATAGGCATAAAATACACATATTCACAAAGTTCATTAATAACCCAGTAAAAACAGCTGAAATCAGCAAACACTTGGGGGGGGGGGAGGTTTTTCAAGTTTCCCAGTAATGTTTTATTATCAACTGACTTTTAGATGTTTTTGCTTTTGTGTGCACTACTGAGGAAGCTTCACTTCCTGCAGTGGCTTCACTTCCTGCAGTGGCTTCACGTCCTGCAGTGGCTTCACTTCCTGCAGTGGCTTCACGTCCTGCAGTGGCTTCACTTCCTGCAGTGGCTTCACGTCCTGCAGTGGCTTCACTTCCTGCAGTGGCTTCACGTCCTGCAGTGGCTTCACGTCCTGCAGTGGCTTCACTTCCTGCAGTGGCTTCACTTCCTGCAGTGGCTTCACGTCCTGCAGTGTCTTCCTGAACACGCATTCAGTCTAGATACGTCGAGATTCCCTTTCAGTGTAGGTTTGGCACTAAACTTCAGAACAAACCCTTAATCGTATGGGGCCGGAGTTTGTGCGTGTACGTGGATGTCTGCAACTGGGGAGCATTGCGATCTTGAGGGTGTTATCACACCTGGAATTTATCGTTCAAACAACGGCTCCTATAAAACCCAAACACACACATGCACACACACACTCCCACTATGTACACACACTCCCACCATGTGACACATTCCCCTAAAACATGGCATCACACGTAGCATCACACAGCATCTCCCAAATGTGTAACCAGAGCCAAAGTGAATCAAATCCCGCAAAATCCCACCAACGATACTGGGACGCTTCAGCCAGCCCTGACGCTCCGCCACGGGGCATGTCGTACAACGGCGCTGTGTGATTACCGCAGCGCATCATTCCCACTGACAGCAGTGCATGCTGGGTACACTCAGCCCACACTCCCAGTCCACATGAGGAAGTTCCAGGCACGACTATTCTGGTTTCCATCAGCTCACCCCTGTAAGGGAGCCTCTTGCGTTGTCAGTCAGGACCAACTCGTATAAGAGCTTATGGATAGTTAAGGTTAAGGTGGGTCTAGTGATCAGAGCACTGATTAACTGTCCTTATTAGTAGTAGTAGTAGTAGTATTAGTAGTTATAATAGCAGTAGTATAGTATACTATACTATACGGTAATAATCATTCATTCGTTCATTTACATTCCTGAATAGGGTTCAAACTCAAAATGTGTTGGTAATGTACGTGAGACACTTTACACCACAGTGGTGTTCTTCATAAATCCAGAGAACCATCTGAGCTGCTTCAAAGGTTTTTTTTTTTATTAATAAACGGCTGCAGTCGTCACAGCTCAGTTATTGGTCTTTAGAGTCCTTATATGGACGTAGATATGAGGGTTAATATGGAGAAGTCCTCAGCAGTTATGTACTCCATGTATCAGTGTTGTGATTAGATGCGCATTATTTAAGATTTAACCGCATATAAGAAGAGCTTGAACATTTGTGTAGTGGGTTTGGACTGAAGTGGGTGAGGAAGTGATGCTGATTACTTAGAAGGGGACAGAGTGATTCTTCTTTACTTAGAGGCCAGGATGTCGTCTCCTAGAACACGAGAGCGCCCTGGAGTGGTACAGCGCTCTTAACCTTGTGTGTGTGACAGTTCATATAAACTTGCCAGAAGTGGGTTCTTTAACTACTTTTAACTACTGTGAGGGAGGTGGAGAGGTTCTGGTGCCAGGCAGGAGTGTAACGCTGGGGGTCATTGGTGCCCCTGAGGTTTGTGGGGGGTCTACTAGGGAAGGTGAAACCCCCCCGAGATCCAGATACGAGACCTTTACTGTAATGAACCCTCTGATGTCCCAAGTCTTTGGCTGAAATGAGCATATGACGGAAAATAATGAAGGATTTGGACACGTCCCCTCCGACTCTCCCAGCTACCGGGTGGTTTCGTGCATGAAACATACTTTTGCTTCTGAATGCGTTAACCGAGTCTGCTGGTCGAGCAATGAAAACACAATTTCACCTGAACAGCTGCTGCAAAATTGTATGTGTCAGGTTGCAGATTGGCATTGTACTAACCTATCAGCATTATTTCAAGTTGGAAAGGTTTAAATGTACCCCGTCGGGCTTCTTGCATCTGACCGGTGAGGGCCAGATGGCACCACAGCGGTAGTTAGTTGAACTGTGGCTGACTCCGTGACACGCCAGGGGATATGTTCCGTGGAAGCTGCAGAATTGTGAAATGCTGCTGGGATTGTAGCCACGAACCACTGGTACTGTTATCCTGAAGGTGATCTAACATCGAAGAGTCTTTAACCCCCTTTTTATGCATCAGTTATTGAGGAGCACCGACGCTGGCAAGGGCTGCGCTAACGCCACGCCATCCGCTCCCCACGGGATCCGCGTGTTGCATCATGGGACGCAAGTGTCAATCCTGGGCCCGGGCGACGGACTGAAAACGAGGCAGAACCGGACGCGAAACGGGACTTACTGATTGGGAAACGGAGACAGCAGAGAAGAGGCCAGCACCAGGACATTATGTGGGGTATTTGACTAAAATAACGTAGCCCTGAAAGTGTAGAAAATCCCGGACGAGGTTTCATCACCCACATTTAATTAATATGTATATCGGTTTCATCACCTGAACTAAAATATTCATTGTTTATTTTGAGCTGCAGGTGTGGCATGACAGGAATCAAGTGGCATGACAGGAATCTCTACCAATCACACCTACATGTCTTTCTGAGCAGCAAACGTGGTCTTAAAATGCCAGAGCGCAGACTGAAACATACCCTCCGGCCTTGAGGTGTCAATCTAATATTAGCATTCTCGCAGCAATATATATTTTCATTAAGACTTTCAGGCCAATTGAATTCAGTCACCTTTGAGGCATGTTCTAGCATAAATGTATCGCATCAACGCTGGGGCCGAAGATTGGCACCTGTGGAACTCTCCTGAGGACGTGGCCAGCAACAGTGTATGAGTGGAAACTGACCTCTAGTGATTGCAGGTAGCCCTCCTGAGGGTCACAGAGCAGGGAGGAGATGCGATGGTTGTTCCTCATGCAATTCACACTGGTGTCTCTCCAAAGTGGGAAAATCTGCCGTATTACCGTCATCCTTCCCAAAGCACTGTGGGCCAGCTCCATGATTTCAGTGTCACTAATCTCCTTCAGAGGTAGAAAGAGAAAGAAAGAGAATGTAATTGGCCTAATGTTATGGGAAACCTATTCATATGATTACCCATTTTCTCAACCAGTGACAGGTGATTTTATAATTGCCCATGATTGCGTATTCTACTCATTGTCTTCATTTTATTGCTGTCTGCATTATCATAAGCGCAAACAAAACCTGCGTTTTCAAAATAGCACATAACGACAAGGCAGTCATTTCCATTGGAAATTCGAATGCCCTTAATGCGTAGGCGATAACCGTTAATGCTCCTGCTTGTGCGTAAATATGTAGCTCGGCTGTAGCTCTGAAGTCCCATCATGAGCCCCGTTCAGCTGTCAGTAAGCAGACGTGAAATGACGACCAGTATCAGCCCGTTCAGACCCAGATACAGACCCAGACCCAGACATAGCACCTTGATTTCAACGCATTTCAACGCACTTCAGCAAAGACAGAATAGAAGACAGAAACAAATCAATATGCACGTGTGTTATTGATTCGTTTTGTGATAAGAGCATTTCTAGATGAATTGGAGCATTTTTCTTAAATTGTTTGACAGTGCAATTAAAGTCATTTTAAACCGTTTTAGATTTAGCGAGACTTCGACGTTTGCAACAGCACATTCCTCTGCAGAGGTCTTTGTCAGGGCGTGTCCCATACCTCCGTGCAGTGACATCATAAAGGAGCCGTGTCCCACCCCCAACCCTTGACCCCACTCTACGTCCCTTCCCAGTGGACACGCCTGTCTCACACACATGCCCACACACAACTGAGCTCCTCTCCATGTCTGACTCACACTGGAGAGCAGGCTTTGTCAGTCTTACATCATCTTGACACATCGTAATAGACATAAACAGCTATTTTTAAGGAGCAGCAGTGAGTGAGAAGGTCAGAATTAACATCAGCCATCCCTTATGACTTGGTATTTACATAATAATTGCTGATCGCGTTTGTAAAATTACACGCTGCCTCCTAGTCATGAGAGTGTACACTTCCTGCTTATGTCATAATACAAATCTGGCTACATATATGTGCATATTTACGCATACACATTCGAATTATTCATATATGCGACGGCATCTTGAAGGAGCTGCAAAGCCAGTCATCTATTGGTCATTTTTCCAGGGAGGAATGTGTTTTTCTTCAGCGGCATATAAAACATTGTTTTTGGCTTTACAAAAAAAAAACCCACTAAATAAAAATTGTAGAGAAAGTCCATCTATGAAGCTCTGTCAGCACAGCAAAATGTAAATGTCCTTTTAACCTCAGCTGCTGGATTTTAAAGGGAAAGGGAGACTCTTATTTCCCAGAGGCCCTGTCCTCCCTGTCCTTCCTGTCCTCCCTGTCCTCCCTGTTCTGCCTGTCCTTCCTGTCCTCCCTGTCCTCCCTGTTCTGCCTGTCCTTCCTGTCCTCCCTGTCCTTCCTGTCCTCCCTGTCCTTCCTTTCCTTCCTGTCCTCCCTGTCCTTCCTGTCCTCCCTGTCCTTCCTATCCTCCCTGTCCTTCCTGTCCTCCCTGTCCTTCCTGTCCTTCCTGTCCTCCCTGTCCTTCCTTTCCTCCCTGTCCTGCCTGTCCTTCTTGTCCTGCCTGTCCTCCCTGTCCTCTCACGGCGTCCCCCATTGTCTGTACGACAACATGGAAGACTTGAGGCTGCAGACACTTTGTAAATAAATTAAGAACAAATGTCTCCGTTCGTGGAATATTCATCGGCAAGATGTTACGCGTTCATTACTCATGAGCACCACTCACTCATGAGCGGTACAGGTTTACAGGTACAGCACAGACAGGCACAGCAAATCACTACTAGGTCCCACCAAGCCAGAGAAAACACCGCAAAGCTGCAAAGTCTCCTATTTCCTGCATTTCCTTCCCTGGGTAGAGGACCTGTCCTACAAAATGGTACAGAAGTTAACGTCCTTTTCCAATTTTAAGCCATTTCGTTTTGCGTGTCCGCCTATGGCCTCCCCCTTGTGGCCGGAGGACTGGGAGATCTATGGTGCGTCCACACTAAAAGCCTGACGGTGTATCCACCATGCCCAGGGTGGCCAGACGCCCCTCTTAATTTCACACTCCGTTGTTTCAAACATCTGCGCGGAGGAGATGGAGGAGGAGGGGTTGTGATGGAGCTCTGTGCACAGGGAACTGCTTGGGCAGGAAGAAGCGCACATGTCTCAGACGCTCAGGGCAGTGCTCAGAGTCCTGGGCATATCAAGTCAAGCTCTTAATACGTTTCACAAATGGACTTGGACCAATGGGTTCAAGCATCTCTACCTACATTAGTTCTGAACTGTTGCCTCTGTTGCTGAACAATTGTACATACTAGTATCTAGTGTATATATACACTAGATACTAGTATGTACAATTGTACAATATATATATATATATATATATATATATATATATATATATATATATATATATATATATATATACTAGATACTAGTATGTACAATTGTACAATATATATATACACTAGATACTAGTATGTACAATTGTACAATATATATATATATACACTAGATACTAGTATGTACAATTGTACAATATATATATATATATACACTAGATACTAGTATGTACAATTGTACAATATATATATATATATATATATATATATATATATATATATATATATATATTAGTCATATTTCTGTTGTATGACACTAGCCGTCGTTTACAGAATAGAGTGCTCCTAAATAATATTTTAGGAATTGTGCATTCCTGACAAATTAGGTAAATATTCTCCAAAGTTTGAATGACAACATGTGAAATAACAGCATGTGTCATATCATGAGGAAACCCGAAGCCATCTGAAGTTCTTCAGATGTGGCTTGACATTCTCCTCCGAGCTCTGCTGCTAATGGTTACACTCCGCACACAGGCTGGGGAGATGGGAGAAGCTTTTAGTATAAAAGCACAATATATGCGCCGGCATCCTAATGAGCATAAATAATGTGTTTGGATGCATATGATGCATATTTTCGAAACTTATAATTTTGTATAAAACCAATCAGGGAAGGGGAGCTTATCTCGGTGCATTATTACAATAGTAAAAATGGGATTTCCTGTCTCTTCTGTTTCAGTGGGCTATAAATCCAAGATCCTCCACCCTGGAACGCAGAGCGATGGTGTAGAGAAACATGGGCATCACCCGTCTGCGAGATGGCAGTCTAGTTCACGGGCACGCAGGCTACCGAAACGTGTAATATTGACCAAACAGTGCTAATCGTCTTTAATCGTCTTATTGAAAAAGGACGTGATGCTAATGACTGCAATGGTAATGGCTGCTATTGTAATGGCTGGCTAGCGGTAATCTTTTTCTTCCCAGTGCTTATTAATATAAAATGCGGACCACAAGTTGAATAAATAATAAGGACAAGGGAGGAGGCCCATGAAATGTTAGCTGACCTCACTGTTGCTGAACCATACAGAGGAGGGCAGTCTCGGTGTTGTCAGAAGCCGCGTTTATGAATATTTAACATCTGTTCTTAGCATGTCCCGGCGTGTTAACCGCAATCTTATAAACCCGAAGTCAAACAAGAACGCCGCGTTTCTGTGGCAGAATTTGTGGAGTTGACAACACCCACGTCAGAGGGTCCCAGAGTAAACATGCACACATATGATCGATAAAACGCCATCTGCTCGTATAAATAATTCTCTCACGGTTGGCATCTGAGACATCGGAGGTAAGCGAGTGCATTTGTGTTGCAGTGCCACGACACGCCACAGAGGGGCCCCTGGTAGAAAGGGAACTGGATCAGGGCCACATCTCCATCTGGAGCCTTCTACACTACATAGTGAAGAACACTAGGCTTGCTCACTAGTAGTGCTCTTGTGTAAAGTGTAGGAGACATTAAGTTGCTCCTTTTAGTGGACTTTGTAAAGTCTTGAAGGGATAGGAGGTGCGGGGAGGTGCGGGAGGTGTGAGCTCTGTTGCAGGAGCACGCCTCCGTCTGAGGGCCTCCTGCTCTAAGGAGGCACGGAGCGTTATTTAGCCCCCCACCACCTCCCTTGCAAAGCCATCTTTTGACCAACCTGTTGCATTGAACAAATGGTGCAAATGTTAATGTTGGACTCATCACATAGGTTACTGTCATGAATCTACCCCTCATAGAAGGGTCGACCTAATCCACAGAGGGAGAACATCTTCAGGCAGCGTGGATACACACTCCACATAAAGCTCTGAAAGAAGGAACTTGCCTACGACTATATTTATTAAAGAAATAATGATGTTCTTGAATTGTTCAGTTATATGTGGATGAATCTGTCTGCTGCAGTATTACTGTTCATTGAATTCACATACTGGGCCAATCCATTTATAAAAAATTATATTAACTTAGTTTAGCCATTTCTGGAACAGCAATAAAAAAAATCAGTTAATTAGATAAATGTTCAAAAGACCTATATTTTCTTTAATTAAGAATGAATTAAGAATTCAATAATTAATTTTCTGTAATTCTTTCTGCCTATTTAGTGGCTGTTGTATGTGCCATTGTGCGAGCTGGGTAACAATCGTCACCCAGGGCCCTGAATGGCTGTCAGTGCTGGGGGCGAAGCCGTCTGGCAGGTTACGATTGGTCTACTGCTGAGCTCAGCGGTGTCTCTGTTGCTTGGTACAGTCCTTGAAAAGAACATGAAGAGAAATGTGAGGAGTTAGCTGAGCTGTTGACCTCACTGATACAGGGCCAACTACTTCTGAGCTCACCCTCTTCAGGGTACCCACAGAGGTCAGGACTGAGTGACAGGATATCCAACACGTCAAACGTGTCCCTGCCCCCTCACTTCCTACCAATGAAATGGAGGCATCATTTGGGCATGTGTTCACTGGGTGGGATACATAAGGGGGCGGGCATATTCAAATAACTCTTAAAAGATGATAAAACAAAATCAACGTCATGAAAAGAGCCAATTCTGAGGCTCTTAAACAACAGTGTGGGGGGGGCTTGTGTGGTGGGTGTGGGGGCTTGTGTGGGGGGCTTGTGTGGGGGGATTGTGTGGTGGGTGGGGGGGTTTGTGTGGGGGCTTGTGTGGGGGGGTTTGTGTGGGGGCTTGTGTGGGGGCCTTGTGTGGTGGGTTTGTGTGGGGGCTTGCATGTCGGGCTTGTGCGTCTCACGTTCTTTTCTTGAACGGCGCACGTTTTCCCCGCACGGACGGAGACACTGCAGTAATAGCCAGGGGGGCAGATAATGACAGTCGCACACGACGAGGGACCTCGACAGTTAATCAAAGTTAAGAGCGCACGCTCTCAGCAGAGCGGGTCCAGACCGCGTGCGGACGGGACGGGTCGTTGTGGGGTGGGGTTCTTGGTGAGGTGGGAGGGAGCAGACACACTACACACATTACTTCACTTACCTCGTTCACAAACACCCAGTGACTGTCTTTGGAGGCCAGGTTTGTCTCTACAGCCTGTGGAGAGACAAACAGAGACAGAGAGGAGAATGAGGGAGCAGTTGGTGAGAACAAGGGAGCAGATGACTGCTGCTGAGACTGCACACAGGTTCATTTGGCCCGGCCGGGAGATGGAGGCGAAGGGGCGAAATGAGCCCTCTGCCTCGCCCTTCACCACGCCCTCTGCCCCGCCCTTCACCACGCCCTCTGCCCCGCCCTTCACCACGACCTCTGCCCCGCCATTCACCTCTCCCTGCCTTTCACCACGTCCTCTGCCCCGCCCTTCACCACGCCCTCTGCCCCGCCCTTCACCTCTCCCTGCCCTTCACCACACCCCGCCCTTCACCATGCCCTCTGACCCACCCTTCATCTGGCCCCACCTTTAACCACGTCCTCTGCCCCGCCCTTCACCACACCCTCTGCTACACCCTTCACCACACCCTCTGCCCTGCCCTGCACCACGCCCACTGCCCCGCCCTTCACCGAACCCTCTGCTCCACCCTTCACCACACCCTCTGCTACACCCTTCACCACACCCTCTGCCCCGCCCTCCACCACGCCCTCTGCCCTGGCCTGAGTGCGTCACGTCCCCATAGACAGCAGTGCAGCTGACTCAGATCACACCCCTCCGCTCGGTAGACGCACTGCGTTCCCCAGCACCGGGCCGTTCGCTTCGAAACCCTTCAAATGTGACATTCGCACAACACTTCGCTGCAAAACTTTGGAGTGCGCTGCTGTGTGAAGGAGCCTTTAAAGGTGAAAGCCTCCTCATGTAAGACATCCAAGCTCCAACCGAGGACGTCTAGGCGTACAGGACTTCAAAGGCTCCCGCAGTTACATACGAGCAGCTGCGAACGAACAGCACCGTCGCTCTCGGGAGGGACTCCGCGCGTTACTGCTGCTACGACACCAATCAACCCAACTTGAACGCAAAACAGCTGCAGATCCAGTGTCCTGAGGCCACGCCCACAGATCAGGCCGCTTGAGCGAGACGGGTGATTACGTCTCCTTTACTCTCCGTACATCAGATGTCATTACACGTGTAAACGGCCAATTACTGGGAGGCACACACAGACACGGCCCGGCCCAACACCTTCATCACTGCTCCTGGTTGGACCGGCCAGCCATGCACATGAAACGATCGGCACGTCTCACTGTGAACAATCTGGGTGGTTAAAAATGTAGATGACATGTCAAGCAGTGAACCGTGTTTATGATATTGCAGCCTGAACAATTCCACATGTAATACGTTGGCATTATTGACTGGAACGTAAAACACCGATACAGAAAGGCGAGGTCTATTTATTTGTTTTATTTGTTTACTATATGGTAAACTGGAGTTTGCATGTTCTCCCTGTGCCTGCGTGGGTTTTCTCTGGGTACTCCGGTTTCCTCCCACAGTCCAAAGACATGCATCATAAGTTGATTGGTCACTCTAGATTGCCCGTAGGTGTAGGTCCACCACAGTCCACACCCGTAGGTGTAGCCATGTGGTGGACTGGCAAACTGCCCATGGTGTACCCTGCCTTCGCCTGGAGATGCTGGGATTGGCTCCAGCCCCCCCGTGACCCCGACTAGCGGGAATAAGCGGTACGGATAATGAATGAATGAATATATGGTAAACTGAATCTTGCCAGTTTCGTGAAATGCAGTGCTTGCGTGTAGGACGTGTGGCGTGCGGACCTGAGGTTCCGAGCGGGTTCACTCACACGGGCCTTTATTAGAGGTGCTGCTTGTATCCAGTCAGGCTTCCAAACCTCGGTGGACTTACATAAACAATGCACAGTGAAGTCATAACGTCTGGAAAATCTTTAGGACTGCACTGAAGTGCTCAAACTCATGAAAAATTCATCGTATATAACATCATAAAGGGCCCTGGGAATGATTTTGTGAAGTGTGCTTGGTGCATCGCGACATACATTACATCATTGTAACAAACAAGAAAACAGCAGACAGGCTAACAACCTGTGGTGTGCTGGACACTTCAAACTGGAGTCGGTCAGCTGATTTCAAAGCCGCGCGCTGTGTGTAAACAGCACGGGGCTATTGTAGTTAGCGAGCAATGTCCATAGCGCCGCGTTTATTGCATCTTCTACCTGTGCAGCTCAGAAGAACGGACCAAGAATAGCAGGTTTTACTCAAAAGCAGTGAGTAACGTCTGTGCGTGTATCTCACAGAGATCCGTCACCAGAGATGCGAGTTCTCTTGGATCCTATTGTAATCCCAGAACCCAGATGGCGTGACGCTATTACAGACCATTCAAACACACATCATTACAGACCTGGTAGTATGTCATGACATTTTACACTAATAGAGAAGGAAGGGAACTGGAGATATCTGCTGTGCTGCTTTAGGGCAGTGATGGTGTGTAATGGTATATCATAAGTAACCTTATGGATTCGAAAAAAAAGTCCCAGTGACCTTCTGCCTCTTGCTTTATTTCTGCCACCTACCCAGTTGGGGTCTTACATGTGCTGTAATGTGAGCGCCTCTGTGTTGATGCACGTGAGGTCACTTGCGGACAGACGCCGGTCCTGCTCACAGTGCTGCGCGTGGCCGCCAGACCTGAGCCCACGCCACGTTGATGCAGAGGTCAGCTGAAGCACCCTGGCATGGTACAGCACGCTTCAGGATGCTTCAGCACGCCCCAGCACACCCCAGAATGCACCAGCACGCCCCAGAATGCCCCAGAACGCACCAGCATGCCCCAGAATGCCCCAGAACGCACCAGCACGCCCCAGAACACACCAGCACGCCCCAGAATGCCCCAAGACACCCCAGCACGCCCCAGAACGCCCCAGAATGCCCCAGCACGCCCCAGAATGCCCCAGGACGCCCCAGAATGCCCCAGGATGCTCCGTCACGCTCACACACAGCAGTTCACTGCTGAGCACAGAGTTCCCCGTCCTTACGCACGACGTCTCTTTGTACACTGGGAGACATGTTGCGCCTCACTGTACCCCCCACCCTCACCCCACCCAACCCCCACCCACTGACTGCTGACTCATCTGACTAAAGCGGCGCTGTGAAACCTCCGTGTGATTTGCAGATGACGGAGAGGCAGGGAGCCAATCAGAAACGGGCACACCCTTTCCCGCTGCAGTTCTCCACCCCCACCTCCACCTCCGAGCCCCTCTCTGTGGTTAAGGAGTGGGTGGGTGCTTGTGTAACCCTCTCCACCTGCAGGTGAGGGGCTGTGATTGTTGGAGTGTAGGAGAGGTAAGGGGGGCTGCTGCTAGATGGAGTGGGAGTGGTGTAGCTACGGCAACAGAGCTGCCAGCCACTAACGAGGTGGTGATTGCACCATGACCCAGCAGAAAGGCAGTGTGCGTGTGCGTGTGTGTGTGTGTGTGTGTGTGTGTGTGTGAATGGCTGTGTGTGTGCGTGTGTGTATGCACGTTTGTGTATGTGTGCTTCGGAGTGCATGTGTGTGTGTGCTTGTGAGTGCATGTGTGTGTATGCGTGCGTGTGTGTGTGCTTCTGAGTGCATGGGTGTGTGTGTGAGTGTGTGTGTGTGTGTGTGGGGGGGGGGTCACCTGCTTTTAGTATGTGGTGTAAACACTGCTGCTGTAGCCGTAACCATTGTGGGGTTTAAAAGAGGAGTCAATACTGCAGGCTTTCACCTCCTCCTCCTCCTCCGCCTCCTCCTCAGTTCCCTCCCTTTCTCCCTCATCCTGACACACAATCTTCTAGACTGAGCTGGAAGTTCCTGCCGCAGACAGGACACTCCTGCCCCGGGACACCCCGGAGACCAAGCAGGACAGACAGAAACAGCAAGGCGCGCTGGACAGGGTCATGTGACCCCGTGTCCCCGTCCATCTCCAGCGTTGAGCGTGAACGAGGCCGACGTCGCCAGCCCACAGTACATCACGTCCTTAAACATGCGACTGGAGCGTCAGCTGCATTCTGCCCTGGAGTCCAGGCCTTGATTGGTTGGCTTGGCTGTGATGCTCCAATAATGAAGACATCATAAGCTGACAAAGATGTCTCCTGTCACATGCCTTCTTTTATCAAAGCTCGCAGGGATTGGGTCAGACATCTAAATAAACCAAGTTAATGAGCAACGTTCAAGGATATTTTTCCTATCGATGTCTTATTCTCGTCGGATGACAGAAGTCTACACGGAGGGAACGGCGAGGGTTCTGCCAGAGATAGCCGAGGAAAGCACGCAATGCAGGATCTGCGCTAGCGTACGAAATGAAATGGCTACGAAAATGGATTTCCTACGCATTTCAAATGTAGCCGACCAGCAGATGGTTGGCGCCGTGAACTACGTGTTCACTTTAAAAGGTTTGATGGAAACCTGTTCTCACACCCGTTCTCACATCACAGCGTGCGGTCAAGGAAGACACGCCGGTTCCCTGTGATGTCTGGATGTTCGGATTATGTCGACTCCAAAGGTCCATTTGGGAATTTCTTCATCTGCAGCGATCCTGGCGGTTGGGAAGGACTGAAGTGCGGTCTCATAGCAACTGAATTAAACCATTTTTTCGTGCCGCTTTCTTATTTGCTTCCGAGCACATTTATGAGATGTGATCTCTCTCTCTCTATCTCGTTTGTTTCGAGCTCTGAGCCCAGGGAAAGGTGGCAGGTTTACTGAGCCACAGAGAAAAATGCAATTCAAATTCAAATTCAAATTCAAAATAACTGCACCCTGGGTGCGTAGTGAAATCTCCACTGTTAAATTAAGCCGTGCAGTCTTACTAGCACTGGGTGAGATCTGTTATAAATAGAAGGAGTCTCAGGTATGTCTTTGTTGTGCTGTACTATAGATAGAGCAGATAGATCCGGGTAAAGGACATAGAGATGTAATGAGGAGGCAACAGGAACTTCTTTGCATCTTATTTCACGGCTGAGGGTTTTTTTATTTTTTGCGCTGTGAAGTCCAGAGTTTGCCGTGGAGCGGTAATGACACTCAGCTTCCGCAGGAGCGGCACCTGGAACGGTACGGTTTTTATTAAGCCGCAGACGCAGACGCCCCCTGATGGAGTCCTCGCGGGCGAGCTACAGGGACCAAGCGCGGACGCCGCGGGGTCGGAACTCGATTAGCCCGCGCCGCGTATCCACCGCCGGCAGGTACCATCCTGCCCGACTCTCAGCAGGACCCTGTAAAGTTGCAGAAGGTGCTAGGGTTGCCATGGCGACGGAGCGCGGCGACGGCAGGGCGTGCGCGCGTCTGAGAGCGGCGCTCGCCTGGGAGACGCAGTCGTGGGGCCGGGCGCGTGAACACATCTCCAGAGCGCAAAACAAACCTGAAGGAACACAACCGCCGTGAGACCCCAACACCTCGTCTCCTGGACAACGGCGGCACCGTGCCAACGCACCTGAGCCTGCAGCCGTGCTCCTATGCTAAATCGCCATGGTATCAAGTAGATCCGCATCTATCTGGACTTCCTGTGGGCCTGGTTCCTCCGTCAGACACGGGCAGACACCAGAACCGCTGGGGTTGAGTTAGAGGCCTCTACACCGAACCAACACTCAAGTGGACACAAATAAACAGTGGGGGAGTGTGTTGACCCCACGGGACTGTTCGTTGATGCTGTTAACCCCCCCCATGAGTGTTGGGCGGGCCACAGTGTCCAGTCTCGTAACACCAGACCTTCAATTATCAGAATGCCCGATCCTCTTAACACCCATTGTATTTGTCCCATCTACATTAGCATAATGCTAATGAACTTCAGTACAAATGTCAAAGAAGCATTAAAATGTAGATATCATTTCAGATTGGGTGAACACATTGTTGCCCAAGAAATCCTTTCCTGGGAATACTAATGTGTGTCACAAATGGTCATACCCCCGCAAAGGTGGTGTGTGCAAACTGAGCAGTGTAGATGCAGAAATAGGGAGAAGTCATTGTTTGAACACACCAATAAATGTGTTTTCTATTACTAAATATACAATATAGTACATCCTTTCTCTCTATCTCTATCACTCTATTTTGCTCTTTGTAAACAGCCAAACACATTCATCCACACACACACAAACACACACACACAGACACCCCCCCACACACACACACACCCCCTCACACACACACCCACACACACACACACACTCACTCTCAGGCTTAGCTGTTGTGTTGGGGTCCCCACTGAGGGTAGGTGAGGGTTTCGCTGGCTGCATTGCACCCTGTGGTATGTTTAGCCTGTCCTGCTAAAGCAGGAAGCAGACCTTGTCTTTATTCTGGGGCGCGTCAGGCTCCAGTAAGGGGACTACATGCCGCTGTTGTTGATTCCCCTCTCCCATCTGCCCCGTCCCCTTGTGAACAGATTCCCTGCTAGCCGTAAAGAATGCAAAGAAACGATGTTTGATTCGTTCTAACAACGGCGAGGACAGGAAAACAGCAGATGTGAGAAGAGTGGATGCTCCCGCTCTTCACAAACACCTTCACCCCCGTCAGCTCCGTAAGCACCACGTCCACCGCCCGACCTGAGCACCCGCATGACTGCTGCACAGTGGTGACCGCAAGGGTGCGCGTCTGGTCCACGCCCGGCCCAACGCCCGGCCCGACGCCCGGCCCAACGCCCGGCCCCACGCCCGGCCCCACGCCCGGCCACGCCCGGCCCAACGCCCGGCCCAACGCCCGGCCCCACGCCTGGCCCAACTCTGTTCTGGTCTGCTGTGAGTATCTACAGCACACCTCCATGTTTGCAGCTTACCTTCTGCCTCTCTCTCTCTCCCCTCTCTCTCTCTCTCTCTCTCTCTTTTCATAAATGTTATTCGATCAGGTTTTTGGCTCCTGTGGCCCATGAAACAGCTGATGGAATGGACTGATAGCTGGAATCTAAAGGCCAAAATCAGACACAAGTGCTTGGGCTCGCGCTCTGTTCCCACGCGCCCCTCTGAGCGTGGTGATCTGAGCCACAGGCTCCGTCCCGTCGCCCAGAGGGACCCGCCCGTGTAAGTCTCAGCGGGACCCCCGCGGCAGGCGCAAACGAGCCGTGAACGAGACGATACCACCCGCCCGTCCCCCCGGAAAGGGCGCCTCCCTCCTGCTGCACAACAGCCCGGGAATCGCGTGGGGACTCTTATCAGCACGTGTTTATTCTCCTCATCGGACATGATGGGACACGGATCGTCCGGCATGTGCAGGAGTGACACGCTGCTGGACACGTGGGGCTAAAAGGCTTCTTAGGTCCAATTAGCACACTGTCAAACTGGTCGACACAAGTCAGCGAATAACGCAGCCGGTATGGCGGGGCCAGTGGCGGGATCCGCCAAGCACAGCAGGCCAGTTATAGAGATGTCCACATGGTCATGTGGGGGAGGAGAGCGTTGACAGGTTCAAGATGATTGTAGATGATGAGTAGAGGAGGCTGACAGAATGGCTACGTGTAGCGCCGGCCTCCAGATGAAGATCGGCCACGGGGGAGCAGCGTTCACGCTCACGTAGGCGAGCAGGGGTCGAGCGGGGGTCGAGCGTCGTCGAAGTTGCCGCTCGTTTTCCAGAGACATTGTTTGCAGTTTCTCACAGCAACTCTCAAATTGAGCTCCAGCCCAGAGTGGCCGACGTGGGGCTTTGGGGAAGAACAGGATAATAGCAGCTAGCGCGGCTGGCAACGCCTGCTCAGAGCACTTACTGTCCTCTCCGACATAAAACGAATCAAGTCCTTTCAGCAGAGAATAGAGTGAAATGCACAAACATGTACATTATGCAAAAATAGGGAACATTCTGTCTAACAATATACTGAACACGAATTGGCAGAAAGAGCAACTTGGACAAAAAAAAAAAAGAAAAAAAAAAGGCGAATCTTTAAACCCTTCAAAAAACATGCAACAATCACGACGAGATTAAAAAGAGTTTCAAAAGCTCCCTAATGCTCACAAGATAATAACCTGTATGGGAGAGTTGGTAATGCCGTCTGCGCCATTACCAAGTTAGAAGACTGTTTGGAGGACAGAGCCGTGATGCTACTTCAACACGCCCGAGACACGAAAGGACAAGGACGTGAAAAACGATGAGACTACACGTCCCTTCCGCTTCCAAGCCAAGTAGGGCCAGGCAGAGGAGCGGATGGATACGGACGCTAAGGTGCCCGCGTGCTCCGTACGGTGTCTCAGAGGTTAGTGCTCTTTCAGCCCACACGGAGACGGAAGGTACTGGACCAAATTGTCCAGGGCTAAAATTCCAGGCTGCAATATCACGATTAATAAGATGTGTGGTCTTGCGGCCGAGCGGATCAGAACAACGCTAGACGCCCGGGGTTAATGAGTTAGGATATGACTATTCACTTGCTGTTCAGAAACAGATGGTTCTCATTGCATTATAGATGACTAACAATGGAGGAAGAGCTTCTCAACCTTTCCTCCTGAGACCAGGTGGAATTGAGATCAATTGCTCATCTGTTCTTGTTTTTGAACCCTGTGAAGAAAGTGCCTAATCTGAGACGTTTCATTTGTTTGCCTGCATGTAGATCGATCAAATGCGAATATTATAATGTCTTCTCCTCAATTTGAATACGCATTGGGAAGGAAGTGGAGGGTTGGCTGAGCGATGCCACGCCCCCCCTCTAGAACTTCCTCCCTCCCAGTGGCAGACCACACCCCCCAACCCCCCCCCCCCCCCCCCGTTTCCCAGGGCCGAATGGCAACAACACAATGCAATTAAGAAGGACTGCAATCTGTCTGGGCCTCCAGCTGTCCTGAACCTCCACCCAAGCAGGGACGGAGACGCTGGACCAAACATGAGCCAAACGTGGACTCAAGTGCCACGGCAGATGGGGGAGTAGGTCACGATTCAGAAGCGGAAAAGCAATCGGAAGAGACAACAAGAGGAGGATGAATCAGACATACAGTACAAATTGCAGGGGGTATAATTTTCTCCGCACGGACCACTCCATTTGATTTACACCCAGGGGAAAGAATATAATGTTTGCATTTATTTGAAAGAAGTGTTCACTGCTTGATTGGATGTCCATGGTAAATTAGCCAATCTATGTTTATTAATGCTTCAGTAAAGCATTCACCCTCCTTAACCCTAACGCCAGCTCTCAAGGTACGCTTATTAACCCTGTAATCACCCACCCACCCTCCCAAACCCTAACGCCAGCTCTCAAAGTACGCTTATTAACCCTGTAATCACCCACCCACCCTCCCAAACCCTAACGCCAGCTCTCAAAGTACGCTTATTAACCCTGTAATCACCCACCCATCCTCTCAAACCCTAACGCTAGCTCTTATAGTACGCTTATTAACCCTGTAATCACCCACCCACCGTCCCAAACCCTGACGCTAGCTCTTATAGTACGCTTATTAACCCTGTAATCACCCACCCATCCTCCCAAACCCTAACGCTAGCTCTCAAGGTACGCTTATTAACCCTGTAATCACCCACCCACCATCCCAAACCCTAACGCTAGCTCTTATAGTACGCTTATTAACCCTGTAATCACCCACCCTCCCAAACCCTAACGCTAGCTCTTATAGTACGCTTATTAACCCTGTAATCACCCACTCACCCTCCCAAACCCTAACGCTAGCTCTTAACGTTTGCTTATTAACGCTTCAGTAAGACACTCATCCTTACCCTGAATTGTTGGAATAATTGTTTGAATTTGCTTTATCTTTGTGGCATATGTACACCATCAGCCTGAAGGTCATTGCTTCCAGATTTCACGGTTCTGTTCTTCCAATTCTGTTCCATTGGACTAGACATTGGAAAGATGCTTTAATTACTGGTTATTGTGATTTGCCCAAGGATCATGGAGAATGCGTTTGAGGAAGGCGTGGTGGTCTTCACTGAGATTGTTCAGCAATATTCATCTAAAGCACAAAACAGGCCCCTGTGGTGACCTTTAGTTTCCCCCTGAGGGCTTTGTGATTGAACTCTGCCCACCCACCAGGGGTCTCGAGGCGGGGTCAGATGGGGACGCATCACCACACCGCAACAGTTGCTGACATCACCAGGTGGGCGTGGCCGCCCGCCCCCTTCCGTCTTCCAACGGCTTTTCAGCGACGCGCTTCGTCACGAGGGGACAGTTAGCCGACTATTCACACTTGTGCTTCGCTCGTCTTATGAGTTCATATCTTCACGCTCCGCACCGTTCGGATTATTTCCTTCGCTGGAAGACGTGGAAGACGTGGGACACAGAGGAACAGGCAACTGTGCCGAGTGTTAATTTCCCCCTGGAAGCCATTAAAGGAGTTTTGATCTGAAAGTTACGAGTCCTGGCATTTCATAAACTACAAATGACAGAGTTGAGACAGAGAGGGAGAGAGAGAGGGAGAGAGAGCATGATTGAGAGAGAAAGAGGGAGGGAGAGAGGGAGAGAGAGAGAGAGCACCCAGCCTACCAGTCCTGATTGAATGCCTACTGAGGTGTTAAACTCAAGGGACAGAAATGGAGAGAGTGATGCAGGTGAGAGAGACAGAATGAAAGAGAGAGGAGGGTAGAAAGAGAGATGAAGACTGACCTCAATTATAGTATGCAGATGGAAGGGACCTCACCGAGCCCGTACAGGGAAAGGTGGAGATCTGGGCCTGCTCCGTCACCAGCTTCATTCCACCACCTTAACAATACAGAGAGGCACGAGGCCGTTCTACAGCGGGCGTGCTGTTTACTGCACCTTCTCCACACCTCCGTGTCTGTTTGTGTCCTTGGAGACAGCGTAGGGGTGGAGCTGATGTATAATACAGCAGTTTAAAAGCAGAACGGGTGGAAGTTTAGCGATTACACCCGTAACGCGTTCGTGGGCACCGATGAGAGGCTCTCGTACCAGGCGTCTGAGAAGGACCATCTCCAGGGGGTTTTCCGGAGGAGCGGAGGATGTGGAACTGCCAAATCTAGACCGTTCTAAAAAACCTTTGAGAGTGTGAAAAATACTTGTTGACCACAGGAGGAGCGTTGCTGGGCGGACAGAAAACCAGACAGACCGACGCTTGTTTACTTTACGCCAACAGTTGTCCACAGTGCAGAAGTAACGCAGTGTGAACTGAAATCAAAACAAAGACGCGTGCGTTCGTCGGTCGGAGCTGCAACGCCACAAGCTGTCGTCTTTCCCAACCTTTGGATGGAACGTCAGACCTCGACATACTCGCCCAAACATCGACGCGTGCTCCAACAATGACGAAGCACATTCTCCTGGCAACACAGATGTGCTCCAGCTGTTCGCAAATCTACAAACAGAATATTCTCTTTGCGGCCACACGCCAGCACACGGAGCCGAGATGACAGCCCGGTAATTAAAATACGCTCAGCGTGCTGTAGGGTGAAGGCAGCATTTTCTCTTTCCCCTTAAAACCCGACTAACGGCTCGACTAACGGCACTCTTAACGTATGGATGCTTTAAATACTTTCCCCTCCCGACCAATCACTGCCGTCGAAGTAATCAGGGCGGCAAACTTTTAATCTCTTTTCTCCTCGGGGATAATCAATCACACAGATAAATACTGGCACCTTTTGACACTGTGACTCATCAAGGCATTTTCTGTGTCTCGTTCTCCGGGAGGGGCCGGGCGGGTTTGGAGGAGGGTCCCCATCAGAGCGGCGGCTGAACATATTTAGAATGGAGGCTATATGATTGAATATAATGGGGCATTGATCCACTGACAACAACACTGACAACGTGGACGTGCACGCGCTCGCACATACATCAGTGCGCGTGGGTGTTTTTGTGTACAGGAATGAGAGTCTTCTCCTTCTTTTTGTTGAACAACAACCACGGCGAATCTAAAGCGACTCCGCGGGACGCGGGGCTGGCGTGACACACGGAGTGTAGACACACGAACTCGTCCCTGATTCCACACTGAAATTAGAACCAAATTGTATTGAAATTAGAAATTGTATTGACAAGCCTATTCAAAAAGCCTTCAGATGAGCTAGCCGGCTTCCCACACATCACTCGCATATCCCCCCTTCATACCTTCAAATTACCCCTTTTTCTACCGAGCCTTCTTCTGCTTACACTTTGCCGACTACTTTAGGGAAAAGTCCAGGGCTTCAATTTGCATGTACAAACAACTTGTTGTGATGTTCTATTAAAAAGGTGCGATGTAATTCAAAATGCTCCTTAGTACACACACGGTCTATACCTCGCAACTCCACTGGGGTTTCATTACTGGAGCGATACAGCTGTCTCTAAACTTGCTACCTCAATTTCTCCCTCTCTCTCTCTCTTTCCAATGTCAGTCTGTTTTCTGACCTGTAGATACATGGACTCCTCCAACAGCTGTGAGAGAGAGTGTGTGTGTGTGGGAGAGAGAGAGAGAGAGAGGGAGAGGGAGAGAACCTGAGAATGAGCTGTAGAATACCAATTTTTCTAATCTAATCCAGCTTTAATGACACATTAAAATGTAACTTGTGAGGTGGGAGCTGTAGGACCCACCGCCGTTTCAGTGAAACACGGTTCGCACCTGCGTTATTTTTAATACTGTGCAGATACTCTGGACAGACAGGACGGACACCTCGGTCCAGCTTCACCTGGACTGCGTATCACCCCCTCAGACATTCCTCACTAATTGAAAACACCTGAGTCTGAAGCGCTGGAGTGCGTGAGGCAGGCAGAGCAGGTGCTGGGGCAGCTGTGTTCTGCAGGGGCAACTGTGTTCTGCTGGGGCAGCTGTGTTCTGCAGGGGCAGCTGGGGCAGCTGTGTTCTGCCCATTATAGCCACTTTCTAAAACGGGATGCAAGGTCTGGACTTCTGGAGTGATGATGGAGTGTCTGTAGAGAAGGGTGGTGCTGGTAGAGAGAAGGGTGGTGCTGGTAGAGAGAAGGGTGGTGCTGGTAGAGAGAAGGGTGGTGCTGGTAGAGAGAAGGGGGGTGCTGGTAGAGAGAAGGGTGGTGCTGGTAGAGAGAAGGGAGAAGGGCTGGGAGAGAAGGGTGCTGGTAGAGAAAGGGTGGTGCTGGTAGAGAGAGAAGGGTGGTGCTGGTAGAGAGAAGGGGGTGCTGGTAGAGAGAAGGGTGGTGCTGGTAGAGGGTGGTGCTGGTAGAGAGAAGGGGGTGCTGGTAGAGAGAAGGGTGGTGCTGGTAGAGAGAAGGGTGGTGGTGCTGGTAGAGAGAAGGGTGGTGCTGGTAGAGAGAAGGGTGGTGCTGGTAGAGAGAAGGGGGGTGCTGGTAGAGAGAAGGGTGGTGCTGGTAGAGAGAAGGGGGGTGCTGGTAGAGAGAAGGGGGGTGCTGGTAGAGAGAAGGGGGTGCTGGTAGGGGGGGTGCTGGTAGAGAGAAGGGTGGTGCTGGTAGAGAGAAGGGTGGTGGTGCTGGTAGAGAGAAGGGGGGTGCTGGTAGAGAGAAGGGTGGTGCTGGTAGAGAGAAGGGTGGTGCTGGTAGAGGGAAGGGGGGTGCTGGTAGAGAAGGGGGTGCTGGTAGAGGGTGGTGCTGGTAGAGAGAAGGGGGTGCTGGTAGAGAGAAGGGTGGTGCTGGTAGAGAGAAGGGGGGTGCTGGTAGAGAGAAGGGTGGTGCTGGTAGAGAGAAGGGTGGTGCTGGTAGAGAGAAGGGTGGTGCTGGTAGAGAGAAGGGGGGTGCTGGTAGAGAGAAGGGGGTGCTGGTGGAGAGGGGGGTGCTGTAGAGAGAGGGGGTGCTGGTAGAGAGAAGGGTGGTGCTGGTAGAGAGAAGGGGGGTGCTGGTAGAGAGAAGGGGGGTGCTGGTAGAGAGAAGGGTGGTGCTGGTAGAGAGAAGGGGGTGCTGGTAGAGAGAAGGGTGGTGCTGGTAGAGAGAAGGGGGGTGCTGGTAGAGAGAAGGGTGGTGCTGGTAGAGAGGCAGGCACACCAATCAGAGGGGTGGGTGGAACTGTGTGGGGTGTGTAGAGTGTGAGGGTGTGTGGAGTGTGAGGGGTGTGTTGGGTATGTTGAGTGTGTGGAGTGTGAGGGGTGTGTTGGGTATGTTGAGTGTGTGGAGTGTGAGGGGTGTGTTGGGTATGTTGAGTGTGTGGAGTGTGAGGGGTGTGTTGGGTATGTTGGGTGTGTGAGGGGTGTGTGGAGTGTGAGAGGTGTGTTGGGTGTGTACCGTGTGTGGGGTGTGTTGGGTGTGTGTAGTGTGAGGGGTGTGTTGGGTGTGTACCGTGTGTGAGGGTGTGTGGGGTGTGTTGGGTGTGTACGGTGTGTGAGGAGTGTGTGGGGTGTGTTGGGTGTGTACGGTGTGTGAGGAGTGTGGGGAGTGTGTGGGGATGGTGATGGTGGAACTGCTGAGACTTCCAAGTATGTGGCTTTTTTTTTAAGGCAGCCTATAAGAACGTGTGTGTTGTTATGGTACATGATGGTTGACACTGATATCTTACTTCTTACTTCCTTCTATAATCCAACCAACAGCGCCTACTGGTCGTGTCCCATGTTGGGAATGACCAACATTTATGTATTATTGTTTAAATCTCTGTGCCACGAGACATAATAGCAAATGGTGGCACAGCAGAACCACCAGGAGTTCAGATCTTGCGCTTTACGTTTTTCATTAGAATGGAAACGTTTCATGATTTCCTGTCACCTCCACAACCTTCAGCTTCTCTATTGCCCACAGCTGATGGCCAAACCTCGTGATATCTTACAGTTTGGCACAGCAAACGAAAGCACTAAACAGTGTGAATGACAACGGTGAGGAAAAACATGATTAAAGGTTCTATTTCGGATCACTTATTTCTCCATTAGTATGATTAATGTGACCCAGCTCACGTCTCAGACTGGGCACCGGCATGAAAAATGACACAATTAGCTTTTTTGAATAGAGAAGGAAAAGCCCGTCTCGAGACAGCCGGGACATGCACACACGGGGACGGGGACGCTCGTCTCCTCTCCTCTGTCCTCGCTTTTCAGTTCGTCCTCTCGCGCGGACCCGCTAACCACCGCGGGCACCGGGAGTCCGTCGGCTCCGGCAGCGGTTTGGATCGTCTCACGCGGCGCAGAAGCCGCAGGCGATTGTTTTGAGCGCAGGGATTCGTGTTTTGTCTCCCCACAGAATGGGTTGCGTGAGTGACGTGATCACGTCTGGATTAATTCTGGCTTAATTGAGCGAGGAAGAGGAGGAGCACGTGAGCCTGTAACAGCAGAAAAAGTATTTTTCTGATTCAGGACTGTTGAACATCAGTATACAAATGCACGGACACACAACGCACGCCTTTCCAACGCCGGAGATGCTGCGTTCTTCTGTCGCTTGTCCGCTCTGCGGAGCTCAGTGGGTCAAGGAGGTCTCGTCTGTATACAGCTGCAGCGAAACCAGTTGATTCTGTCAATGCACCACGGTCAATGACCTTCTGGGAGAGAGTAATGTCTGCGGTCCCTCTTAATCAAAGTGGCACTGATAATTAATGAAATGAACCCTTCGTGTTAAGGGAGTACCCCAAGAATGTATACTTGACACAAAGAGCAATTCAAGCTTAGTTTGCGCCACAATTGAAGATGACAGGGTCCAGACTCACTGTAAATGACACACTGGGGTGTATGCGATAACACAATGGCACTGACACGTCACACGTTACAACAGTCTGTTTTTAGTATTGCTGCATTTGTGCCCTGTACATACCACATAACTGGCAAAGATGTTGTTTATATGAGCGATACATCTCACGAGCCGCTCTGAATCATTTGCATTGGACGCATTATCGCCATTTCCCAAGCAAGGATAATGACGGCGCTTTTGAAATCTCATTTTATAGGAGCTGCCAAATTAGACCCTATCTTTCTGTCTTTGAGAGTGGGCATTAAATCCATTTACCCATTTTCCTGTTGTTCAATATGTAATGTCTTTCTGTTGCTGTTGGTTGGTTTGAAACATCCGAACATCCAGGCTTTGTTCTACGTCTGAAGATGGCTTTTATGTGACGCCAAACCCTTCAGTTTCCATTCAACTGTTTTCCAAAAGAATTATCTACTTTAATGGAACTAAAACTTCAATTTAAAGAATAACACTTTGAGCACATGCTAGTCACAGACTTGAGTACACATTTAGCACGAGTCCTATTAGAGACACTTATTAAACTTTTATCTCTGGCAGAAGGACTGCTGTTTATATGGATCTACCTCCCACACAACATCCACCATCACTTCACTACCAAGTCAGTGTTGCTGCTGTGTTGTGAAGCAAGAAATATCTGATCTGCAGTGGTCATGTGCTCAGAAACTGACCAATGAGGAGGGAGGGCGGTGAGAAAGCAGTAGAGTAGGTTGTGAGTGTATGAAATACTACTTACTATTTTTTTCTGTACAGACCAACACTGGACAGTACTGGAAGCCGCTAGTATTTGTGCAGTAATGTGTTATATCTTGTTTCCAAACCAATCCTCTGCTGGAGACTCTTCCGTTTCATTAACTCTTGTCAAACAAATCTTCCATTACAGTGGTCATGGTTATATTGCAAAATATTGCAAAGACCCCAAACCATCTCTGCTAATTTAATTTTCCTTTCTCGAATAAACGTTAGGACAGGAGGAGATTCCTGAGGTAACGCTCCACTGACACCGCACTAGAGTTAATTTGTTGGAGAGCCAGAGAGTCAATGGAGTGGAAAAGTGCAGTAAAATCTGCCCGGCCCTCTGCGTCGAGTCATGGGGACGCGCACGCCTCACGCCTCACACCTCACGCCTCACATCTCACACCTCCCACCTCAAACCTCACGCCTCACAATTCACACCTCAAACCTCATACCTCACAAATCACACCTCACAGCTCAAACCTCACACCTTGTGCCTCACACATCGTGCCTCACACCTCACACCTCAAACCTCGTGCCTCACACCTCACGCCACAGCCACATCAGGAAGGAGCCACAAAACCAGCGGTTCTGGACCCCCCCGCGGGGTTCTGCCGTAATGCCCGGCCCTGGATCACACCCGTTTGTTATAGGGACTGGATCAGCACCCTCTCTCTTCACCCTGTGGTAACTTCACGTGACTTGTCTTTGTGCGTCTAACGGAGAGCTCGCTCCTGTCTTACTGGGTTAAAACACTGCACGTTTGAATCCAGGATGACCGTCGCGTCACACTACGTCGCCCTTTCGCTCGGGACTGCGTTTCCCCAAAAAGAGCCTCTGCAGGAGACGGATATAGGCCTTGTCTGCTCTGACATGTCCTCAGGGAATCATGGAGCGTCCCGCTCAGACAGCAGGAAGTCTCCCAGGGCGGACGTGTCCTCTCTCCACCGAAGCAGGGTCCCTCAGACAGATGCGAACTGAGCACTCCTTATTTATAGAGAGACGTGACTCCTCTGAGACTCAGACTACAGTAATGCAGCCTCAGTCGAACAGGTTGTGTGTGGGTGTTTAAGCAGATATATATGTGTATGTCTAGGTCAAGACAAGGTCACTGCTTCAGTGTGCGTGTGGCGGGTCAGTGGAGCTGTGATGAAGCTTTGGATTGGAAGTTTCACTTGATAACAGTCCCTGGGGGGGTTGGGGGGTGGCGTAGTTCTCCATACCCCTCCAGAAACAATGCAAAATGCAAGATGTTTATCAAGCACAGCATTGGCACTAGGAGACACAGGAGGTGGAGGGAGAAGGAAACAAAGATGGAGAACGAGAGAGGAAAGAGAGGAAGAGATGGAGATGGAGAGCCGAGTGTGGCGTGAGCTACGGGCTTGAAATATGGCGGCCCATCTGTCGCTCTGTCGCTTCCCTCACACACTTCCACCAGGCTCGCCCTCCACCAGGAAGAGAGACGCTCCCTTGCGTGCGCCGCCGTTCCCGCCCCATGCACATTCACCAATGTTTACTGTTTCTTCCACGAAAGTGGCATCTTTCCTCCAGAGGCAGTTAATGCCAAGGAACCAGCTGCTTCGGAACGTACGAAGGGGCGACACGTATCGGGGGGGTCTTGGGAAAATGATGACACCGAACACGGCGCCTCCTCGTTTTCCCCGAGACCTGGTGGAGGACGAGGCTCCACTTGGGTGGAGCTGATCACTACAGGAGGAGCGAGACCTCCGGCATCAGCGGTGGTGCAGAGACTAAAACCCCCCGTCGCCGAGGTGGAGACACAAGCTGCCATCACCTGCAGGATCCCTGACAATAGGAGAGATTCTCTTTGTACGATCAAAGGGAGATACTGCAGTCAGTCGCCTGTGTAGCGGGATTATGTGGATTACGTAGAGGAGGAAAGCATGACGAACCGTAATCCTCAAGCTGGGTGTGTAGAAAAGCTGTGAACAGATGCAAAACTCCAACAGGAAGTCCAGTACTGACTAATGAACTGATGACAGGAAGTCCAGTACTGACTAATGAGGTAATTGTGAGATGGGCTACTCCATGACCATGCTGTTGAGCACGAATCTATCACAGGTCATATGAGTGGAAACTAGAGCTCAAATCAGGTACAGCACAAATCAGGACATAATGCGGCACAAATCAGCATATAATCCAATCAGATGCTTAGGTACATTGGGGGCCCTGGACGTTGTTTACCCGTAAAACGAAACACAGTGTGAAGTTGCATTACGTTTCATTTTTGTGCCGCTCAATGTGGTGAGAAGCAAACGCCCTGTGGTCTGCACGCTGCTCGCGTGAGTTCAAAGTGGGTCGGACTGTGGCAGAACTTTGATCCCACACACACTGCTGATGTCGGAGTTAGCGGCCAAGGTCTGCTACGCCGCCTCAGAGGGGCTGGTCCTCGCCCGGCGCACAGAGCAATAAACGAAGCTGCTCGAAATCAGGCGGCAACCTGCGTTCTGCTCACTGCTGAACTATCCTTAGTAGTATCCTTGGAATATCCTTTATTCCAAAGCACAAACAGGGTGTTTTATACCTGTAGCAGACGGCGCTTGTCGGAGAGGGGAGGGATTAAGGGAATATCCAGTCCTTCATAATGAGCCTGACATAAACGTCTATATTACATTTGGGAAGGAGAAAGGCATCAGAAATCAGATCAGATTGGTTATCAGATCAGTCCCTGACTGTGGCATTACCCAGGGGGCCATTTGTGGTAGAGGCTGTACCAGAACAAGCAGCTACACAGCGCCAGAGTCATGAGCAGAGCTCCCATCCAAGCCAAGACCAGAGTCCAGAATGAGGCTCTGGGCTCTTGGTAGGTGGCCGAAGAAGTGGAGAAGCTGGATGGAGCCGGGAGGAGCTGGGGGGGAAGTGGGTGGTGCTCAGAGGAGCTGGGTGGAGCTCAGAGGAGCTGGGTGGTGCTCAGAGGAGCTGGGTGGAGATCAGAGGACCTGGGTGGAGATCAGAGGAGCTGGGTGGTGCTCAGAGGAGCTGGGTGGAGATCGGAGGAGCTGCGTGGTGCTCAGAGGAGTTGGGTGGAGCTCAGATGACCTGGGTGGTGCTCAGATGACCTGGGTGGAGCTCAGAGGAGCTGGGTGGAGCTGACTTTCAGCAATTGATCACAATTTGCACTCACAAATAGCTGTACTGGAAAAGACTCGGTAAGCACACAGGAAGACAGGGCCAAGTGCTACACCTTTTTAAGGAAGAAGAGCCGTAATCGCAGTTTGATGTACAACATAATATAATAAAAGTATTCTTCAAAGTCTAGTGCTAAAGCCCAATTTAATGCTATTAGCATTTGAACGGCCAAGATGGCTATTTTGACCATTCGGCAATTTTGAGGTGTAATAGCTCTCTGAAAATCCTCCCATGTCTACACTTCTCTGACTAGTTTTATTGTACTTACTGATTTATTTTAAAATATCATATTTTAGCATGCTATTGATATGAGATAAGTATTACAAAGCACAAATGTTTTTGAGTATTTCTACCTTAAATGACCACAGTGATCATTTTGACCATATACATTATTAAACACCACATCATCTGCTCTTCCCTTTCCATTCCAACACGTCAGACGTTACCTTGGCAACAGCCTACGGGCTTCATCTGATTTACTACAGAAAACATCCGATAAAAAACTGAAGAATTAGTTATGATTCACCAGCTAAAACAGAACAAAAATAGCCTGCCACTTCGTATGATCTTAATGTAAAAAATGTGTTTGTGTTTTAATGCCGTCTGTATTATATAAACATATAAATGCATGTCAGGTAATGGAATCCCAGATTTAAGCTTTAAAGTTTTTAGCTTAGATTTGCTATATACCATATAACAGTGGAAATTATGGACAGACATATAGATAAATACTCATTAGGTAGTGCTGGACACTGGTTGTATGGTACTGGACACTGGTTAGGTGGTACTGGACACTGGTTAGATGGTCCTGGACACTGGTTAGGTGGTACTGGACACTGGTTAGGTGGTCCTGGACACTAGTTAGGTGGTACTGGACACTGGTTAGGTGGTCCTGGACACTGGTTATATGGTCCTGGACACTGGTTATATGGTACTGGACACTGGTTAGGTGGTACTGGACACTGGTTAGGTGGTCTTGGACACTGGCTATATGGTACTGGACACTAGTTAGGTGGTACTGGACACTGGTTAAATGGTCCTGGACACTGGTTAGGTGGTACTGGACACTGGTTAGGTGGTCCTGGACAGTGGTTAGGTGGTCCTGGACACTGGTTAGGTGGTACTGGACACTGGTTATATGGTACTGGACACTAGTTAGGTGGTCCTGGACACTGGTTAGGTGGTACTGGACACTGGTTATATGGTCCTGGACACTAGTTCCTAGGTGGTCCTAGACACTGGTTAGGTGGTACTGGACACTAGTTCGGTGGTCCTGGACAC
Source organism: Brachyhypopomus occidentalis (assembly GCA_020368025.1). NCBI lineage: Eukaryota > Metazoa > Chordata > Actinopteri > Gymnotiformes > Hypopomidae > Brachyhypopomus > Brachyhypopomus occidentalis. Next base: position 325,124 of record JAGXOD010000085.1, on the reverse strand, counting down.
TGGTCGGTTAAGCATGGCCTGAATGTTCCGGGTTTCCCTGGAGACCAGTGCACATGCTCTCAGAAAGCCTTGTGCTCTCCCACCGCCCTCTAAAAGGGCAAAGGTCAGGTCAGTGTGGGCTTCATGGATGCTTCACAGGGGCTTTTTGCTCCCAAATGGAAGGTGGTTTAGCATTATTCACTGAGACACAGGACAGAGTGGGGAGCTGGACCACCAGCCACGAGATCCTCCATCTGGACATTTACCATTATCTCTGTCTCTCTCTCTCTGTCTCTCTCTTTCTCTCTCTCTACCTCTCTCTCTGTCTCTTTCTCTCTCTCTGCTTCTCTCTCTGTCTCTCTCTCTCTCTCTCTCTCTCTCTCTCTCTCTGTCTCTCTCTGCCTCTCTCTCTCTCTCTCTCTCTCTCTCTCTCTCTCTCTGTCTCTCTCTCTCTCTCTCTCTCTCTCTCTCTCTCTCTCTCACTTTTCCTCTCTCTCAGCTTGCCTCAGCTCCAGCGTGTATATTTAGAACAATGCCCACTGGGTCCACAAGGGGGCATTGTTTGCACTTCAGAAAACGGTGGCATTAGCATGCTGCATGTTTTCCATCTTATCAGTGTGTGTCCTGCGCCTGGTTTTGCACTGGCCTGCCCTCTGGTGTGGTATGATGCAGGCCTGTGAGACCCAGGCTAGTCACACTACCGCTCATGCTAACTGTCTCTGTGTAGATTGGGTAGAAGCAGTTAAACAGTTAAACAGACAGACAGCTCAGACACTCTGGTGGTTTCTTGGCAGCGATTGTAAATTTTCCATCTTACAGCACTGACATCATCTCTCCCAGGGAGGAGGCGGCCACAGGCAGGCCACGCCCCCTGTTCACTCACCAATCACGTACCACCGCCTCTGCACCTCCAGCTGCCCTGGAACCTATTCATAATATAATACATACTGTATAATGTAATACATATCGTGATAAATAAACAAAAAAGTTATAAATAATAGAGTAAGAATAGCACGAAGAATACGAAAGTACTGTTATTACAAGATGCGTTAGCATATAGTGGGTCAGTATTATGGCTGCTCTAGATTCCATGATGGGTCGGTTTTATCTCCGAGAACAGCAAATAAACCAGACCAACTAGCATAATGAACACAGATACATTTATAACATTTAGGCCTTTCGCTCAAGATCTGAAGTGTTATAGCTTTGTCAGGCGTGCGTGAGCAAGTGTGTGTGTGTATGTGTGTGAGCACACGTGTGTGTGTGTGTGTGTGTGTGAGCACAGGTCTTTGGCTTGGAACAGGAGGGAGGATTCTCAGAATGCCAATGGCGTCGCTGCATTAGTATTCCCCCTCGTGCCATGTGTTCTATAATGAAGATCTCAGCAGTGACCAGAGAACACAATGGTCATATCGGCACGGCAGGCAGAACTCCGAGCTCCCCGCCGCAGGATCTACACGCTCATCGGTTCAACAGGAGCAGCGCAGGTGCGAGTGCAAATAATGAAAATGCCAGAAAAGAAATCGATTATATACACAGACACAAAAGAGACACAACCCCCCCCCCCCCCAAACAAAAAGCAGAACAGTTCTGCCAGAGTGGCTGAACAGGGCACGGGTGGCAGCCAGCAGGAGGCGCTGTTCTGAGAAAGGTGAGGTGAATACACTGGCCAATGAGGTGTCTTGGGACCGGCAGGAGCCCCGCCCTCTGCCCCGCGCTGAAGAAAGCCCTGCCGGACCTCCATCATGCAGAAGTGTAACGCAGACTACCAGAACTAGACAGAAACTGGATTAGCAAGAATGCAATAGCTTCAATGGAGGCTGCCTACTGGCTTAGCGATAATCCCTGCTGTCAAATTAAAAGTCACTCACACCAAATATTGAACAAGTCTTGTTGCTCCAGTCTGCCCAGGGTTGGGTCTCAGGAACACTGTTGCGCATGACAGCACAAATACACGATGCTTTAACAAGGCCCAGATTACTTCTTCAACCTCGAATTCCTCCAAAGCTGCAAATATGTGACGTCACGTTGGGCAGGCAGCAGAAGTGACTTCAACGCGGACCTGGGGGGCGTGACTCATCGTACCTGCACCTCTGCAACGAGACCGGCCGTGTGACCGACCACGCCACTGAGGGCGGCTCAGGGATGAGGCTTTTTTTTATCGCTTGCATTTCATCTATTTCATCTCTTACGTACCTGCAAATGGCTGAACAAACACTGGCAAACATTTCAGTGTGTGAATGTGAATATGCGACGAGTGGCACTGACTACGTAAGTGTTTTCAATCACACAACGCTAGATGCTCTTGGATCGAAGCCAATCTCGGATCGGACTGGCTGTCGGTTTGCAGGGGAGTTCATATTGCCTTGTCCAATGCTAAAGCTCTTCTCCTGGTGGGACATCAAAGGCACTGAAATTCACAAAACGAATTCATTCAAATATCTTACAGCAAACATGGCCCCAGTGATTGTTGAAGACCATGTCATTCCACTAGGTATGAATGGGATGCTCCGTGCGTCTACGGGAACTCTGATTATTGGTAGGTCGGATTATCTCTGGGTGGGACACGACCTCGTTCCTACAGATGTGTGGCGACCTTGAAAATCTTCATGGTGTGCATCAATTTACCCCGGAGCATTTCATGCAGTGAGGAACAAAATATGGATGGGAAGGTTCAAGGTTTCTTCCTCAGTGCCAGCAGTATAGTTGTCAATCACAAGAAAACCTCTAAAACTGCATATTCTCCATAGGGCAAGTTTCATTTTTCGTCTGGGAGACTATATACAGCCCCGGAGTTCAGTGTGTGTTGGAGTTGTCACTATGCTGTTGCAGACCCCAAGCGCAATATGCTATTCCAATGAGAAGGTGCATTTATTAAGGGCAGTCCAGTCCCTCGTCTTCATCAACAGCGCCTATAAAAAGCTCTCCGTCTTTCGCTCTCTCTCTCCGTAGAACCCGCAGAAAGGACATGTCGAAAACAGCTCGGGCTGGAGAAATAAACGTAGCTTCATCAGTCAGACGTCAAGTGGATGGCCTTGCCCACCGAGAGGATGTCCCAAGACTCCTGCGCGGGGGGAGATGGAGCAGAGGCTCATGGGAAAGGACGGCAGGCAGGGGAAATCGGGGCGGAAATCGGATTTGCCGCTATGATTGGTATTCATCTCAGGGTGATATTTGTGGACAGAATGACGGCTGATAATGGCAGTTGTTTTCCAGTGAAGGTGAACTGTCTGATGTCGTGTCTGATGACATGTCTAATGACGTGTCTGCTGTCGTGTCTGATGACGTGTCCAATGACGTGTCTGATGACGTGTCTGCTGTCGTGTCTGATGACATGTCCAATGACGTGTCTGATGACGTGTCTGCTGACGTGTCTGCTGACGTGTCCGATGTCGTGTCTGCTGATGTGTCCGATGTCGTGTCTGATGTCATGTCTGATTTACGTGTCTGATGTCGTGTCTGATTACGAGTCTGATGACGTGTCTGATGATTGTGCCCTAGCTTGCTATGCCATTGGCCTCTCAGCCTGGTCGGTAAGCTCTGACCACCTGGCGTTAGATCATAATAACCAGCCGAAGGTGACGAGCACAAACATTTCCCAGACTTGGTGAAAATTACAGTGGAAAGCAGAGGAGACTGTTATTTTGAAAGGCAAAGTAAAGGCAGAGCTGTGGATTAGACGGTTCTGTCAGTGTTCCTGTCAGAAACCCTGCAGCATACCACCATGCTTCATATGACAACAGAGAGACAGACAACGGCAGCACGACAGGAGAGAAAGACAGAAGAGGAAGACAGACAGGACAGGTAGAAGAGAAAGAAAACTAGAAGAAATATATGGCCAGGAATAAGAGAAAAGACAATATGGTATATCAATGCTATTTTGTTGAAGTTAACATCTACTATTAGGAATGAAAGGGCATAGAGACTTATTAGATTTAGCAGAAGGGCCGCACAGCCTTAAACTGGGCTACCTACTCGCTCAGCTATAATTCCTGCTGTCAAATTAAAAGTCACTCACATCAAATATTGAACATAATATGTTTCTCTAGTCTAGGCAGCAGTTCGGCGTCAGGAATGATGGCGCACGTGACAGCGCGCTAACCCGCTAACTCGCCGAGTGACTCTCCACAAACACCGACCGCTGCACAGGGCACCACGTTAGGACGGCCAGGAGTGTCTCCACCTCAGAGCGCTCCACCTGAGCATGATGTCACACCTCTCACTGGCCTTCAGCTCTGATGCCAGAGGGAGGTTTTTTTTTTTACCTTTTTTTTACCTTCTCCTGTTACAAAAGCCAGACCACTCATCACTGATTGTATGATCAAATAAGAGTCAGACAAACCAGTCAACTCTTGGATATTACAAAAAATGATGCTCGAACACTTTTAATAAACTACCACCCCCACATGCCAGGAAGCAAGACAGTTTACGAGACAGGATATGTCCAGCAGAGCCAAATCTCTTTGCGTCCAGCAAACAAGCCAGAACAAACACAGTAGCCAATGTCATGAGTCAGGAGGCCAGTTCTGAAAGGTCTGAGGGAGGAGATGTCCGCTGACATGTCCTGCTCCACAGGAGAGCCCAGTCACACTAGCAGGACACGCTCAGATCAGTTTGCTCTCCCTGGCCTGCGTCACACGTGTGGACTGCATTACATTTTCCTCCCTGAAACAGATGCCAGATTCAATCACTATATCTTCTGCTTCACTACCTGCACCAGTGTGAGTGCCCCTCCCTCCCTCTCCCTCACTCCCTCTCTCCCTACCTCCCCTCTCTCCGTCCCTCTCTCTCCCTCTCCCTCTCTCTCTCCCTCTCTCTCCCTCCCTCTCTCCCTCCCTCCCTCTCTCCCTCTCCTCCTCTCAACCCCCCTGTTTCTAGACTCTGGGGTCACGTTGGTTCTACAGCGCGCTCTAGAGGACCCCACGTTTCGACGGTGACGTGAGCCGAGTGGGTGTCCGAGCGTCGGCCACGGTGTGCCAGGACGTCGGTCGTGGTGGCCAAACGCGCCATTTCATCCACACTCCCAGCAGACGGGCGACGCCATATGTTCACCCGCTGCCTTCCAACAGGACGTGTCGTGTGCACACGCACAGCCTGCTGGGGGGGTTCTGTGTCACAGTCCAAAAACTTTGCCAAACTTCTGCAGCAGGACACAGGAAGGAGTTCTACCATCGGCTATTCAGGTCCGGTACCATACGTAGCTGTCCAGCCACCATCAAGAGAACCTAAGGGGTCGGAAAGAGAGTCCAGCCCAGAAGAACCTCTCTCCTGCTCCACGTCCCACCTTCCCACAATGCAACAGTACAACGGTGTCATGCTGAAGGACGGTGACACATTGCAGGCAGCTCTTCCCGTTTCCAGGGCGAACGAGGGGATTGCAGCTGGGGGCGGAGCTTCCGGGCGGCTCCGCCCCCTGGGTACCGTTTGACCTTTGAGATGCCCTGATCTGATCCATTAATATGGAAACCACAAAAGTGACCTGGGATCAGTTTAAGGGGGCAATGGGAGCGGCAGGCAGGAGCCTTTACTGTCTGCAGGGTTACTGGATCATCTAGAATGCTCACATCTTCAGGCATTGTGCAGACATAGTACTCAAAGCATATTAACAAACATACATATATACAATCATGTAAAGATACCTGAGCTCACTCCGGAAATCATCTTATTAGTGTAAAATGTGTCTCCAGTTGCTTCTGAGCTTTTAGGAAGGTCCACGGTCACAAACTTCAAAGCACATCTAGAGTGGGTGGACCCTTAGATTTATACTTGTACTTACACTTTACACATGTTTTATATTCAGATCCATGTTGGACCTCACCACCTGCCTTTGCACACTGTCCTGTCCTGTCCTGCGTGTCCCGTTATCATCTCGTCTCTCCAGACACTTGCTGCCAGCTGCTATAAATAAACAAGCCCCTCCGAAATCACAGGCTGCCTCCCGAACCCTCGCAGCCGAGCCAATAACGGGCATCACTTCCCATTAGGAGTGACATGTTTACTTCCTCGTATATACAAAAGCCCCAGATGAAGTGGCAGCTAAGCACAGTGGCGGAGTGCGTTTACATGACCTTGGGGTGGGGGGAGGGGCGTCTGCACAGGCCGCAGTGCTGCCGTGTGCACAGTAGGGGTCACTGTTGGGTCCAGATCTGATGTGAAGGGTCACTGGTGGCTCTAAAGTGTGTGACATCAGTGATTGAGGAGAAATGCAAAGTGTGTGTGTGTGTGTGTGTGTGTGTGCGTGTGTCTCAGAGGCAGCTGCACATTTAGCACTTAAATACTTTAACTTCTTTTTCTCTTTCTCATTTTTAAAGATGACCATTAAGGATCACCATTATCTTAACTGATAATGTAATAATCATTTACTACCGTTGTAATGATTTGATTTCAGTGCTATAATTGGCCCAATTAAGACGTGACTCTCAGTCTGTGTCAGGCATTCACAGGTTTATTTCACTGTGTACAGAAGTTTCATCTTCACTGGAGCAAAACCGAGCGCCATGACGACCTTTATTCCCGCCACACTAAAACACGCCCACAGATGTTTGGCTCATGTTTCTGAACATGCACATTCCCCCAGTGCATGCTGGGACAGCAGCAGGAGCTGTGGCCTCAAGCTCCCTAACTGACTTTTATTTAATAACAACCACCGGGTTTTGCTACAAATTACGACCTTTTACAATCCAACAGTAGCTCTTCCAATGTAAAAGAATCATGAATCATCTGGCATTTTACTGTAATATCACCCATGTCACACACTCACACACACGCGCACATCATAGAATTGCCTTGTAATGTTTGCTGTGTAAAACCAATTTGACGTTGATAGTGGAATGGCACTGGGTATATCCGGGTGAGCATGTTGTTGTGAATCTTATAGGTGGTAAATTCCATTTTCAGTTGTAATAACAAGGTCTCAAACTGTCAGTAAAACAAATGGCCACAAATGTCACCACATATGCTATGCTAAACATACACCACATGAAACCCGTTAGCACTGGATTTCTTGATATGGTGTGCTGTTCTACAAACCTCTGGAGGCATCTAACGGACACATTCATCCAAAGCGATTAACTCTAACAGGCCAATTTATTTACATCTGCTTCGTTCACTTTAAACTCGCCACATAACGGGAGTGGAAATTATAATCCATCTCAGTCCAAGTCTGTCGAATGAAACGCTTGAGCTCATTCATACAGACGTGTGAACGCCAGAAAGCCTCCCTGCTCAGAGGACCGGAGGAGAGAACTTTCTAGAATCGTTATGCAGCTGAGCTTGTTCTTCTAAAGCTCGGTTAGTTTACAAGAATCTGGACCAGGTGTAGTGGTCCTGGAAGAAGGACAATTACCTGCAAAATATGACATAAAACTCACCAACTCGTGTGTTAACACAGCAAGCAGGCTAAGGCACTCAAAGTCATGCATATTAGGTACTTTGTGGTTTGTCGGCTGAGGAACGCAAAGAGGAGAAGTTTATGTAGTTCATGACAGCCACGGTGGCTCAACGTGTCTCCTGCCGAGTGCAATCTGTCAGTTCAGGAAAAGGGCTCAGGTGACCTCATATAATGTGAGTTCTGTCCAGTCCATAACCAAGACCAGACAACATTAGGCAGGGACAGCGAGACTGAATGCGCCTCTCCATTTGTAGCCTGGATGATCAGTAAGGGTGATTTTATCCAGAGGAGAGCGAGAAAGAGAGAGACTGAGAGAGAGAAAATTGACCAGAAAGGAGAAAGTATAGGAACTGAAAAAGGAGAGGGGAGAGGGGGAAGCTGTGAGGAAGAGGAAGAGAGAGAGAGAGAGAGAGAGAGAGAGAGAGAGAGAGATGGCTGAAGACACAGCGCAGAGAGAGAGAGAGAGGGCTGAAGACACAGCGGTAGACAGAGACAGATGACCTGTTGGCAGTGGTCATTTTCTCACAGAATAGCACAGACTAATGGGACAGGCCCACACATAATGAGGTCAAGGGACGTGAGGCCACAGAGAGGTGGACTGGTGGTGGAGTCTTCCCCACCGTGGTCGGCTCACAGGTGAAGACGGTGAACTGCAGGACGTCCCCAGCGTGCCGACCTGCTCCTGGCCTGAACTCTGACCTCAGCTGCTGTCTCGGGGGGCCAGGGCGGTAATGCTCGAACACTCGAAAAAAGGAAGCAGAGACGAGCCTGGACAATGTCCTCAGGCACATCGAGACAGGATGTCGACCTTTGGCAGGTAAATATTGATCACGCTCTGGGACATTTTAACAGCCGTCGTGTCAATAGCTTTTCATCAAGGGGCTGATTAGAAGTCCAGCGTGGCCGCCCTGCTGTCTCTCCCTGCGGCCTGCTTCCTGTCAGGGCGACGCACGATGCAAACGGACCTTCTCAAGTCCCTGAAGGAATACGTGGTGGACGTGGGCCGTCTCTGCTCTGTCTGCATGCTGTCCCACGGTTTCGGTGAGGTTCTGGAGGATCGCGACTGTCCCCCCGTTACCCACGTACGGTCCACGCAGTCTTCAGGGAGGGCTAAACCATACGCACCGTACCAGTGCCGGCATGCTGTGTTTAATGCACCACAAAGAACCAGAGCGTGTCCGCCCCAATTCTGAAGCTCATCTGGGATCAGCGCACCTTTACCATAAGCACTGCAGGAGACGGGACAAAACTGTCCTCAAGTCAGTAAAAAGAAGTATGCTCTACTAATGAAACTGCCTGCAAATATGTGGTTGGAGAGGTCTGTATAGATGTTCACAGACGTTCTAAAGCTTAGGGCTGCTGTGAAAGGAGGAGCTGTCTCACGCCACAGCTGTCTCACCTCATTCTGAAGACAGGTATCTGTTCAGCCCCAGTCCGTAGTCGTTTAAATGCACTTATCTGATTGCCTGGTCTGCAGTAAAATGGAGTTCCGGTGTTAGACTAGCTCGCTTGGAGGGAGGAACAAAAGAACATGAAAGCAAAGGAAAGAAAAAAAATACTCCAGCAAAAACTATTCAGTGTTTCTGCATTTTCCTCTGTGTGTTCCTCAGTGTTCCTCAGTGTTCCTCAGTGTTCCTCAGTGTTCCTCAGTGTTCCTCACTGTTCCTCAGTGTTCTCACTGTTCCTCAGTGTTCCTCACTGTTCCTCAGTGTTCCTCAGTGTTCCTCTGTATTTTGTGAGGTGTTGACTCATGTGCCACAGCATTTAACCTCTATTCACACCATTAGCTAAATGTCATAGCTGCAACTCTGGTTTAAACTGTCATGGAGGACATAAACATCGTGAGGCCCCTCCCCTCTCACCCCTCCCCCGCATGACATCACACAATGACAACTTATAAGCCAATCCGCTCGCACCGTTCCCAGTCTGGGGGCAAAAGCACTGCCTTCTGTCAAAGGCCAGCGCTAAGTCAATGATACTGCAGCCTTATAAATTTAGACCAAATTACAGTGCGAGGAAGTTAATGGCCAGTTGCACATAGCGCTTGAGAAACACTTCAGACTGCCTTCCATTACAAGCCTGTACCTGCGAAATAAACCTCAAGCAAGCAAACTGTGCACCGTGGAGTTTGATACTCCTCCCAGAAAGACTGAAGATTTAGAATCTGCGACTCTAAACGTCGAACAGATGTGCCGTAAAGGAGCTACAGAACAGTAGAGCGGTACTGAGCAGTACCAGCTACTGGGTCTTACTGAAACTCTACCTCTGCCTGAATAAAAGCCAAGAGTGACTCATGGCCGTCACGGCGACCCAGACAGGGGCGCCGTTATTTACTCTCTATGGTATGAGGAAAATATCAGCTTCAAATAAGTGACCTTAGAAGGCACCCTGAAATGACATGTGGCACTACCAGTGAACTATACCTCAGCCTAAAACATGCGTGCAGTTCCTAAACGATGTAAATATTATTATGTATTGGGTTTTTAATGAAAGGGTATGTGTGTTTCAAAACAACATGAAAACATTCCCTCAGCTCATGTTACACACTGTGCCTTTATTATTTAAGAACGCTGGCTAAATGTAATTATTCTCAGCATCAAATCTTTACAGAAACATTTTAAATGGAACGTTGAACATAGCGAGACTGCATAAAATGTCAGATAATATGATTTTGAAGGGAATTTTACATTTTAAATAATGAATAAAGATTGTGTACTACATGATAAATAATATTATTATAGAAAGTATTTATAGCAGTAGTCAGGAATCTTCTTTCATCACAAGTTTAACCTCAGTGCACTAGTTTTATACATGAGTGACCGTAGGCATGAGAAGTTTGACATATTTCTTATAAACTGCACCGTTAGACAGCTATGGCTCAAAACTAAAGCAGGCATAATCCTAAATTAACATCTTTGCATGACTTCGTGTTGTGTGAATATTATGCAGCAGGCCTTATATCTTATATACAGCAGGCCTTATATCTTATATACAGCAGACCTTATATCTTATATACAGCAGGCCTTATATCTTATATACAGCAGGCCTTATATCTTATATACAGCAGGCCTTATATCTTATATACAGCAGGCCTTATATCTTATATACAGCAGACCTTATATTTTATATACAGCAGGCCTTATATCTTATATACAGCAGACCTTATATCTTATATACAGCAGGCCTTATATCTTATATACAGCAGGCCTTATATCTTGTGTATCGTATGAGTATCTTATGGAGGGTGATGTTGAGATCTCTTGGTTAATGACATTCAGACTGATGCATTCAGGGCTGGAGTGGAGGTGATTTGTAATCTGAAGGTACCTAACGAGCAGACCCATTCTTCTTAATCAGTACAGGGAGAGGTTTTTCTGTACTTAAAATTCCACCCGGGAAACCCAATCGGACACGCTCAATTATTCCCACCCTCGCTGCCTGGCTCTCCACGCGGACGTCGAAGGAAGGCGCCACTGATGGATGCTGGGAAATGTGCGTGCAGTTTAGCACACTGGCAAGGGTCTCAACGCACTGGCTTCCTACGCTTCAAAGTGGATGGCAATAGTCTGAACTTCTTTAGACGCCATGTCCTCGTGTGCTCACGTCCCCGTATGCGGACAGGAGGTTAAAGGTATCACGATTGCTTGCTCCAGAAGTACGGTCACTAAACTAATGAGCCATTAAGTTTGGAAGCAATGCGACGGTAGGTCATCAAGGACGACTGATGGTTTCTATAGAAAATATTTAGACAGAAATGACTTATATGTTTTCCAGCATTTATGACTTATAAATGTTTTCCAGCTAAGATGGAAAAGGTGAGACAAAAATCCTCATATGGAGAATGGAATAAATGACTGTCGCTATGACGTCTGAGACTTTAATCAGCATCTTTAAAAGCATCCTGCAAAAAGGTACCAAAGATTAACGCATGTGTGAAGTGACAGAAATCACAGGACTTTTAATCTGCACCCCACAGTCCACAAATCAGCAACATCTTCCTCACTCTCCCTTTTGCATTTGCATGTCCAGCAGCGCCCTCAGCAGTTCTGGAGGAGTGCTACTGTGAAGCAGGAGAAGCAGGTGAAGCAGAAGCAGGTGAAGCAGGAGAAGCAGGTGAAGCAGGAGAAGCAGAAGCAGGTGAAGGAGGTAAAGGAGGTGAAGCAGGAGAAGCAGGTGAAGGAGGTGAAGCAGGAGAAGCAGGTGAAGCAGGAGAAGCAGGTGAAGCAGGAGAAGCAGAAGCAGGAGAAGCAGAAGCAGGTGAAGCAGGAGAAGCAGAAGCAGGAGAAGCAGGTGAAGGAGGTGAAGCAGGAGAAGCAGGAGAAGGAGGTGAAGCAGGAGAAGCAGGTGAAACAGGAGAAGCAGAAGCAGGAGAAGCATTTGAAGCAGGTGAAGCAGGAGAAGCAGGAGAAGCAGAAGCAGGAGAAGAAGGAGAAGCAGGTGAAGCAGAAGCAGGAGAAGAAGCAGAAGCAGGTGAAGCAGGAGAAGCAGGTGAAGCAGGAGAAGCAGGGTGTTGTGGGTATCTTGAAGAACGCAAAAAAAAAAAACCCTCACAATGGTTTGTAGAGCAGTTTAAACATCTCACCTTTCATCCATCACTCACAACTGGCCCTTCACAGGCACTGAGCAATTTACCCTGTCACTGTGTTCCAGTTTGTAAGGGTGTTTTTACTTTGAGGACAGGGTGAGGATAGGTTGTGTGTGTGTGCATGAGTGTGTGTGTGTGTGTGTGTCTGTGAGAGAGCAGGTGTGCGTGCCAGCATTTGTTTCTGCACGTCACATCCTCACGTCTCTCCCAACACGGTGTGCTGGGCTGCTCAGGTTGTAGATTAGCAGAGTCGTGTGGGTGAGTGACAGCAGTGTCTTTATCAGTGGCACATCCAGTAGTAATACAAATAGCACATCTCTCCGCATGACAAACAGCCTCATTCGGCCGGTCCGCATCCATCCCAGATCTGAGCCAAAGTGAGCAGCATACAAATGTCCTTACAAAGAGGCCAGCATCTCCTTCACAACCTTAATAGATCAGAATCAACTTTCAGCCGTTGTCCTTCAAACCCCCCCCTCCCCCCTCCCCCGCTGATGATGTGGCTGTACGTTCTTTCCTCCTGCCTTTCAGAACGACTGCGTGCCTTTAAAACTCCCCCACCCGCCGCCAACAACACCCCCCCCCTCCCCGCGATTCCGCATTCTCCTTGACGTTAGCACCTCGGCTAACATCATTAGCAGTCTGGGCCGGTGTAAATGAAGCCGCCGCTCCTCGTAAAACGTGAGCCCAGGATTAGGGGATCCGGAGAAGGCGGCGGTCCCCGCGACGCCCCTCTCCTGCCGCTGGTAATCTCTGTTAATCACGGGGATTTGCTTCTCATCAAATAAGTCCTTGCCGACAGAGCAGGATCGCGTTGCTGATCAGGCATCCGTAGGAGTGGCACGCAGGTGTGGATCTTCACGAGCGTTGCACCTGGAGGTCAGGACCTGATGGGACACCGTACATGGGGTCAGCGTGGCTCCCAGCAAGGCTGACTAGGGCCACTAATGAGTGATGGGACGACCACAGGGTGTTTCTGAACATCAGGAGACCACTGAATTCGCGTCGTCTGTTTCTTTGTTCCGCAGCAAACATCTTCCAAATGTTCCAAATGTTCTAAATCTTCCAAATCTTCCAAATCTTCCAAATCTTCCAAATGTTCTAAATGTTCTAAATGTTCCAAATGTTCTTCATGCATTTTTGTTCCAAATATCACTGGATTATTTGAAATCTGAAGTCATTAAAAACTACAAGTAAACAAATGCTATTGCATATTGGATCGATGCCTTAAGACTAGCAAACCCCCTTATTGTAGCATTTTCAATTAGACTGAAACTTTTGTCAGGCCAGATTCTATTTAGCCTGCAGTTATCACTTAGCAGTCACAAATTAGTTAGCTAGAGCTATATTTTGTATATTTTGTAGATAATATAGTCTATATAACACAGCTAACGAACCACCTTTCTTTAGGAAGCTTGCTGAGTTCACTCCTCAGACCTGAGCAGACTGGGTGTGTGTTTCCACACTGTTAGACTACTCAAAGGCATCAGGCTTTCGCTGACAAGCCACAAATGTCTCCGGCCCGCCTCAAATAACGTGACGTGACTTTAATACGGAGGTGCGTTAGCAGCAAACTTGTATATCAACTACACAAGGACCTTGATATTCAGAGAATCCACCGACATTTGGAGTAAGAAAGTATGTAGGACAGAAAGTATCAGATTTTTTTTTTATTTTGTTTATCACAGGGTGTGATAGAGGCATTTTTTTTTTAAACGCCGAAGCCCTTTAGACCCAGAGGACAAAGACGATGCTTCTTAGCAAACGTTGCTGTGCTGTAAACGTAATGCCTTCATTTGATAACACTACCAGCATCATCGCTGTTTACCATTCTGCCAGAGTACTGGACAAGTCTGCAGGGATGTGATGATGCGCAGACACGTCTGCGTCTGCATGCGGAGCCTCCCGAAAAGGTCCCACGCGCGTCCTCGGAGTAAAACGGTCCGATTAAAGTCGGCGCCTTCCTACAGAACATCAGAACGTCTTTTTCGGCGCGAACCCTTCGGCACGCAGCGCTCCTACGGGACACGCGGAAACAGATCTGCATTCGGCCAGAGTGAGAATTTGGCCAGCCAATCAGAGCGTGTGGTCACGAGGGCTTCACTTGGAAGGCTGGGAGCCCGGAACAGCGCAACAGAACAGAGCAGAACCGTAACCCCTTCTCCTCGCTGGATACCGCTGGTCCACATGATGCAATCGCGGGCAAGTTTCAGCGGTCTGCCGTTCTGCAGCTATGGATCAGGTACGGTGGGAGGAGCCAATTACAGGCAATTAAACGCAAAGGCAAAGTCGACCAGCAGACAGAGCGCAGAGAGGGCTTAATCACACCCACTTAATCCCATGAGAAACACAACAAAGTGAAAGCCAAACCTGGTATAGAGCCCCGTTAAGGGTGGTTCCTCCCCGACGAACCGCCCCAGGGGGGGTAAGGCGGCTGGCCACTAACCACACCTGATTCTGAACACATGTTCTGTTTTGCTGGACTCTCTGACCTTTATCGTCCTACACACAGCACCCAAATTGAGTCAATTAATCTCAAAATGTTTTTCTATTGACTCGTGGATGAGACCAATCACCTCTAACTCCCACATACTAAGTGTTCCACGCAAATTATTAGCTTACACCGAAGCCTGCTGAACCACTAGAGTGGTAATTGGTAATTACAAATCTCATGCAGGGGGAAAAGCACAGTGAATTGTACAGATACATTAAACAACAGCAGCACCACGGAACTAAATAAACCCAACACAACAAACCGTGTCTTTGGACGGCGCTCGCGGCACTGAAACGTGACCGATTGCGCAACGACGGCCAGAATGTTATTGTAGGCCTTGCGATACCTCTCAGCATACTGAAGGCAACTGAACAGGGCCAGGAGTCATTAGCAGGTGGCTGTGTGTGTGTGTGTGTGTGTGTACTTGCGCTACAAGTTTGAACCCCCATGCTGTTTTCCTGTATAAAGCTCCCACGACCAAACTTGGCTCCATCCCGGATTACACGGAGTCCGTTAAAGATTCATCTCGACAGCAGCTCACACACTTGCAAAAGAAAATTATGTAGGATGAGGTGTCAGAGTTTTCACCCTTCTGCTCATTTAGTCAGCGCACATGCCACCACCCGCGACCTCCACCACCACCTCCACCACCTCCACCACCACCCGCAACACCCGCAACACCCCCACCACCCGTTTTCACCCCCACTACCCCCACCACCCGCAACACCCCCACCACCCGCACCACCACCACCCCCCCTCACCCCCACCACCACCACCTCCACCCGCACCACCCCCTGGTTGTTTATTTTCTCTCTCTAGGACTCTGGGACTACCCAGTAAGTGTGACTGGAACCGTCACGTCCCCATCTCACTCTGCTCTCCCCGTGTCCTTCGAGACTGTGGTCACAGAGCGCGACAAACGCGGCAGGAAGTGCTGCGGTATCCTGGCAAAATGAAAGAGTTCGCTCCCGGGTGTGTACACGCTCACAGAAGTACAAACACAGGAACACACACACATACAAACACACTCCACGTGCGCGAATGTGCACGCACATGCAAGACTGTAAGAGATCGTATCCCAGTCGGAGGTATAGTCATGATAGGCTGGTATAGTCATGATAGGCTGGTATAGTCATGATAATCTGGTATAGTCATGATAGGCTGGTATAGTCATGATAATCTGATATAGTCATGATAGGCTGGTATAGTCATGATAGGCTGGTATAGTCATGATAATCTGGTATAGTCATGATAGGCTGGTATAGTCATGATAATCTGGTATAGTCATGATAGGCTGGTATAGTCATGATAGGCTGGTATAGTCATGATAATCTGGTATAGTCATGATAGGCTGGTATAGTCATGATAGGCTGGTATAGTCATGATAATCTGATATAGTCATGATAGGCTGGTATAGTCATGATAGGCTGGTATAGTCATGATAATCTGGTATAGTCATGATAGGCTGGTATAGTCATGATAGTCTGGTATAGTCATGATAATCTGCTATAGTCATGACAGGCTGGTATAGTCATGATAATCTGGTATAGGCATGACAGGCTGGTATAGTCATGATAGGCTGGTATAGTCATGACAGGCTGGTATAGTCATGATAGGCTGGTATAGTCATGATAATCTGGTATAGTCATGATAATCTGGTATAGTCATGATAGGCTGGTATAGACATGATAATCTGGTATAGTCATGATAGCCCTGCATCTATTCACTTTACAAGCGTTCTATTCGTATTTTATTGACTTTGCATTAAGTATGTGTGTAGACTGTATGTGTGCAGACTGTATGTGTGCAGACTGCACGTATGTAGACTGATTCTCGGTTTGACAGAAGGTGCACGCTCGTTTCGTCAGAGAACGTTACGTTTACATGGACATTGTCGTTTGTTTTTTCCAGTAAAAAAAAAAAAGATGATTTGTCAAGCTTAACAAAAAGGGCAGATTCCTCCAGTTTCTCCGAGCGTTGAAGGGAGTGAGAATAAATAAATGAGGCTGAACTATACACACTCGTGTCGGCACGCCCCTCCGTCACAGCGAGGACTCCAGCGCTAGGAGCAAAGCTGTGTCTCCTCTCTGACCCGTAATCACGACCTCATAATTTCAGCAAGGAGTATTGGAGGAGTGGCGGACATATCCCTCTCCACCACAAATACATAAACGCTTGTTATATGTCTCTGCTGGGCAGATTTCGACTACAAAATGAATGCCACATATAGACACTGCCTTGTGAGTTTGAATCTGACTCTGAGGAGAAACTGTAAATATTTAACGAGCGGGTGATTAAAGGCCTCAGGGGCTACGGCGGGCTGCAGCATAAACACACACACATACACACACACAGCGTCCTGATCCCCAGATGCGGTCTCCCCTGAGTAGACGACGGGAGAAACATTCACAGCAGTCCTTCAGAAATCCCGATGAGATCTTCAGAACTGACACCCGAGGTAAGAGTTCGTCTGCGGAGGGTCCTTCCCGCTCCCGAGGCTCACGCACGCAGATGGAACGACCCCGACGTCGCCCCGCACAAGCCCTGGACGAACAAATCGCTCGGAGACGAGGATGCTTCACCCGCTCCGACTGCTCCACCCGCACCACCGGCCTTCAAAGGAAGTCCCAAGATTGAATCTGCTCCTCATCTTCAACATTAAAGGATTTTATATTGCTACACTACATCAAATGCTGTAACGCTGGCAAGCAAATATATACGTGTATGTACGTATACGTCTATATACTGTATGTACTATATAATACATCTGTGTGTAAGTGTCACAGAACTGCAGCGGGACGCAGCGGGACCCAGCGGGACATGTTCTCAGTGAGACAGGCAGCGGGGAAGTGGAGAGAGACGTAAGGTGAAGGAGTAAGAGCGTAGCAGACAGAGCACACACAGATGAAGACATCCTGACTGAAGGGAGCGTCTCTGGGGTGTGTGTGCGCATACACTAGCTGGGCGCCATGCGTCCTGCTCGTCAGCGCCGTGTCAGTCTTGCCGCTGGTTTAACGGTGCCGACTGGAGCGTCGGCGAGGTGCAGAGATGCGCCACAGATCAGGCCTGGTGCCCGAGGCAGGGCTGCCCTGTCCGCCCACACACTGCCTCTTATCAAAGGTATGAGCGGGAAAAAGGGGGAGGCGCTCTGGAAGGCAGGGGGGTGTGGTCACAGGTCGGGGCGGGGTCGATCTAGGGGCGGAGTCAGTGTGGGGTTGTGGCCAGGTCAGGGGTGGAGCCATACTGGGGATGGACTAACTGCAATAGTGTGGTTTTGCGTGATTTTTTTGCATGGTTCACAACGGAGCAATTGCAGATTAAAAATTAAACAGACGCCTTAGAAGTCTCCTCTGCCTCGCGGACTAAAAGACGCTTAGGACCAATGAGATTACACAAAATCGCTCTTGAAGTAGACGACTCAGTGGGATGTCCAGCCAGCCTTGTGCGTGATGTGCGTTAAGAGTGCATGTCATGTCCTCAGAGGAGACAGGACTGTGGCTAGCAGTGCTTCTCCACCCTACGTTTACTACACAAATGAATCAGGCTGCTTCACCAGCGTCTGTAGGCCCGTCTGCAATCGCAGGAGTATGGATGCTGGCGCTAGGAAATATGAATAACAATAAATCCCATTAGTGTGGAGCCAAACGGTGTTGCACGTATGGGGCTGTTCGATTGGTCCACAGGTGGTGCTGAGCGAAGCATATCTGCATAGCATGAGAGGCAAAACTTCACCGGTCTCATCAAGACAGAATTATGACACATTATGACATCACCATTCAGAACGTTTCATTTGTGCGCGGCGTGTCAGCAGGAGGTCAGGAAGAGGTTATTGCACTTTGCGTAAAAATGCTGCAGTTACACGTATCCAAGATAAACAAGAACCAAAACGTGCACCTCCGTGTCCAGGTGGTAGAACGTTCCGAGCCTCGGCGTGGACGGCGTTCTTCTCTCAGGCCAGCAGGTGGCAGAGGTGTTATCAGACATTCAGGTTGAGCTGCGTGGGGAATTTCCGCAGATGGGACGGGAAGCCACGCCCCCCCCCCCCCCCCGGGTCTGTGCAGGGCTGGCAGGATGTGATGTTCCTGTGGGGCACGTGGGATCCAGTGTCCCTGCATGTAACCACGGTGACCTTTCCCTGGAGGTCACAGATGGGCACCGTTGGGGAAATGTGTCTCAAGAAGTCCTGTGTGGAAATACTCTATACTGTCTACCATCAACACCATTCCTGTTAACCCTGGTGTTGGTTTTTGAAGAGGATTTGGAGTAAGGTCTTCTTCTCTTTTAACATTCTCTCCATCTTCTATTCCCTCCTTCTTCTGCTCTCTGTTCTCCCTCTTCCTCTTTTCCTCTTTTCTTGAGACTGTTCTATTCCCCCACTGTCTATCACTCTGCTTTCAGTGCGCATATTAGCTTGTGTTACTTCTATAGTTTAATATTTTGTTGGTTGTTGAATAAAGCTGGTTGATTGTGTAACGCTTGTGGATAAGAAACAGGACGCTACAGAGATCCTCCTCACATTTATTTAATTACAATTAAGCTACGTTGGTAGCGAACACGCAACACAACAAGACACTTCCAAATTAAAGACGAGCACGGGACACTGCGCAAGCACACATTAAATAGGCGAACAACACTACCCCTTGTGATGACGAGACGAGCCACAGGTGAGACTGCTAAACACACCCACACCGACACACCCACGGAACTACACACATGGACTTGGACAACATAAACACACGCCCAAAGGGAGGGGTCCGGAAGCGTCACCGTGACAGAGCCCCACACCAAGGGCAACTCCGCCCGGGTTGCCCAGCGCAGCTGTAACGCCCGGACCCACATATTCGGACAGGTCCGTGACCGCCGGGAAACTCAGCAGCGCGAGTCTGCTCCTCCGCGAGGGGCTCCACCACGACACCGCTCAAAACACCCTCCCTGGGAAGACTGGGGAAAGCACGTTAGACAAAACCGGGACATGTACGAACACACACAAAGGCACATTGAACACAAATGACATGAGAGGGAAAAACGGGATTAGGGAGAACAACAGGGACTGACAAAAACACAGGCAGTGATATGAACGAGAGCACAGGACCGGGCCTCCATGCCTGGAGCCCCGTAAGTGGTGGCGTCTGCAGCCCGGTGGTGACCGGTGCTGTACCCGGTGGCTTTGCCCATGGTCCTCCACCAGGCTCCTGGGCTGCGCCCCACGTTTTGGTTCCCCAGGGGTTCGTGCAGTTCCTCCTTTCGCTACGGGGTTAGCAGGAGCTATGCCCGGTTTTTTAATGATACGGCTTCTCCCCCGACCACCGAGATTCTTGAGCTGCGCCCTGCCCCTAGGTTCCCCGGAGGCTTGTGCCTTACCCCTCTTCGCCGGGGGGCCCCTTGCCAGTCCTGGGCTTCGCAGGCACGCTCCTCCGCCAAGCAGGTGTCGCCGAAGAGGACGTTTCTGTGCCTAGCGTCACCGAGACGCGTGCAACCCCCTGCTCTTGGATCCCCATCTCCTCTTCCTCTTCTGAGGGGTGGGGACTCTCCATTCTGGCTTCCATGGGGCTGTTCACCGGGCTTACCATACTCACTTCGGATCTCGCGGGGGTTTGACTTCCCGTCCGATGACGCTGGTTCTCTCGGACCTTCCCTGTCCTCCTCCAGTAAAGCGATGGGGTTGAGCTCTCCTCGTGCCATCTCGTTTCCTCCGCGCAGACTGACGGGGTTGCGCTCACCCCCCTCCGCAGGACTCGGTCTCCTCCCGAGTAGGCGGACGGAGGGTAACTTGCCTCCTCCCCGTAACCCTCTAAATAGCCAGACGGAGTGGGACTTGCCTCCTTCCGGTAATACTCCGTAGTCTCAGAGTAGGCGGGCCGAGTAGGGGTCTATTCCTTCCCGTAATACTCTGTCCTCTCGGAGCAGATGGACGGAGAGGGGACTGGTCTCTCCCTCGTAATACTCGGTGCTGTCGGAGAAAGTGGACAGAGAGGACCTGCCTCCTCCCCGTAATGCTCCTTGGTGTCGGAGTATGCGGGTGAATCGTAACCTGCTCCTTCCCCCGTAATACTCTGGGGTGTCGGAGTATGCGGATGAATAGGAACCTGCTCCTTCCCGTAATGCTCGGGGTGTCGGAGAAAGCGGACGGAGGGGGACCTGCTCCTTCCCGTAATACTCTGGGGTATCGGAGTATGCGGGTGAATCGTAACCTGCTCCTTCCCCGTAATAGTCTGTATTCTCGAACAGACGTACGGAGAATCACTCGCCTCCACTTCCTCTTCCTCGACCGCCCCTGAGCCCAGCGTTGGGGTTAAGCTTGCTTCTGCCCCGTAGCACACTGTAGCCTCGGAGCAGACAGACGGCGAGTGAGGCGCTTCCTCCCCGTAGTCACCGGTCACTCCAGAGCACACTGACGGAGGGGGACTGGCTTCCTCGTCATCGTCCTCCCCAAACTCATACTCTGGGGGAGAAAGGCCCACGGTCCAGGCGCTGACATAAAAGGTGCTATCACTGTCACTGGAGAATCCGTCGGGCAGAGGGTATGGCCTGGGGGGGGGTGCGCTTTGGCGTTTTCCCTTCTTCTTCTTTTTCCCCTTGGCCCTCTTTCTATCCCTCACATACCCTGGCATCCTGTCCTGCGGCTCGTCTTTCTGTAACGCTTGTGGATAAGAAACAGGACGCTACAGAGATCCTCCTCACATTTAACATTTATTTTTACAATTAAGCTACGTTGGTAGCGAACACGCAACACAACAAGACACTTCCAAATTAAAGACGAGCACGGGACACTGCGCAAGCACACATTAAATAGGCGAACAACACTACCCCTTGTGATGACGAGACGAGCCACAGGTGAGACTGCTAAACACACCCACACCGACACACCCACGGAACTACACACATGGACTTGGACAACATAAACACACGCCCAAAGGGAGGGGTCCGGAAGCGTCACCGTGACAGATTGTGTAACTACTGTCTCACTTGTTTATAGTTATAGTGGTCTAGATGAACTCATAATAAGTATGATAATTGTATGTATGATAATGATAAAGGTAAATGTATGCTAACACAAGTTCCCTATAAATATCCCATCTGCTGCGCACGTTTATTATGGTGACCCCTAAGCAAGGCTAGTTGTTTGGCAAGGAACTTTATATAGTCAGTTAAGTATATCTTCTAACCTACACTGAGCTATTTGACATTCTGCAGTCTGTCACGACCCCTGCATCCTGATCTGGGGAGGTCATCTATAACTACAACTCCCAGAATGCTTAACTAAGTCATCAGAGAGTGTTCCTGGGTTTCTGGGTTTGGACTGTTCTGGGTTCGACTACGTTTATGCTCCTCCCGTTACCGTTTGCCCCTAGTTCTGACCTTTACCTGTTCTACGCTGACTACGGAAAGCCCCGTGGTTCTTAAAACCGTCCACAAGCATCTACTCGGAGTCCGTTACAAGTCAGATCATTTATTACGTTTTTATGCACGTCCCTTGCTTCATCTGCACCTATTTCTGTCCTTGGATGTAGGCAAGCAGGTGGGTAATTAAACATCATAACTCAAACGCCTACATCTGTCCATTGACCAGATGTCCTCGTGGAATTCTAGACATGTGGTGTCCTGTTTAGTGTTTGGACTCGACAAGCTTCTGGACTGTTACTGGCGAACCAGGACGGAGGAAGAGCTGGAGACGGCAGCGAGATCGAGACAGAACCAGAGTAACCAGCAGGAAACGAGAGATGGTGGCGTGAGATCTGCAGGCGAGATATCCAAAGGGGAGGAGCACGGACAACGACTGATCAGGGATCAGCACAAACAGCTCCCGCCTCCGCTACTGTGGCTTTATGGATCCTCCCCTGTATATACTAGGAACCACCTGCTCTCTCTTTGCTTAACGCTGTTCCCAGGCCTGCTGGAGGCTCCCGTGCTGATTTCCATAAGATTACACTGGATTTACTCCAAAAGCAACTGTAATAAAATCTATAGCCATTAACCACTCCATTACCACTCACCTTAATGATCTATAACCTTTTTCTCAGGTTCGTTTGTGCAAATTCTAATTTGAAAACGTGAGCGTCTGATAGGGTCATGAATCACATGAAAAGAAGCAATGCAAATGAGCAGAAGCCACTAGTAATTTTCTCAAAAATGTTGTATTGAGGTATTAGGAACGGTGTCCTCACACTCATTTCCCCATTGCCTGCTAATTAGCATCCTAATCACATGAGTTTGTTTGCTCAGAGGCCACGCCCCTTCCTGGGTCGTCTTTTCGCTTCCTGCAGACATCAGACGCCAACAACTGACACCCAGACGCCCAAACAGCCCTTGACCCCGTCTCGTTGTCAGGCGGCGGTCGGAAGGGTCGGAAGCAGCCGTAGAGGCGTGGCCATCCTAACGCGACCCCTCCACGTCAACGCGGAGAACCAGGACTTTCCGCTCCGCCCTCGAGGTCAGGAGGGAGGCCCACGGCAGCTGATCCCAGAACAGCTGTTTAGTTCGTTGAGCACATATTAAGTCATGTGCTGTGCAGGGATGAAATGATCTGGGCACAGTGTGTGGTAAGGTACAGTTACCTGTAAGGCAGGTGTGGGCAGATGGGGGTTTGGTCGTGGTAACCGTGTGTGCGTCTGTGTTTTTCTACTTAATGCTGAAGCTACACCACACCCCACCCGATCCTGTCCCATCTCAGCATGCCCCCAGCTCCTCCTCCCGCCCCCAGCTCCTCCTCCCGCCCCCAGCTCCGCCTCCCGCCCCCAGCCCCGCCTCCCGCCCCCCAGCTCCGCCCCCTCCCTCCCCCCTCCCCCGAGCGAACACACACCTGGTGGACGAACACGTGGGCCCCCCGTGGGCTCAGGAGCAGGATGGCGCGGCGCAGTGTGTCCCGGTAACGGTTCAGCTCCTCCGTGCGCATGCTGCTGAAGAGGCTGGAGAACACGCCGCTAATGTTCCGGTCCACACGCTGCAGAGACACGTCCAGGCCCTGCCGCGCCGTCTGGTCCAGGAAGCCCTGCAGGCCGCGGATGTCTGCGGGGCAGAGAGCGCAGGGACCGCCGTTAGGCACGGGGGGGGGCGTGGCCGCGTTCGGCTCCGCTCTAATGGTTAAGTAATGCGCGAGCGCATTAGCATCACATCAGCACGTCCCTGGATTGTGTCAAATTGACGGTTTCCTCTGCACTACATACGACTTGTTCTGGTCATTACTTCAGAAAATACATGCCCATATTTTCTCATAAGACTACAAGACTATCAGTCCGGATAATTGGTTCATATCCTCTGTGCAAAGACGTCAAAGGCATGCACGCACCAAAAGGAGATGCCGCAAAGGCTAATAGCGTCCATCAAATGATCATAATGACCCCTCATATCAGTGTGTGCCTGCAGAAGACGTTCAACTCCACGCCGCGCGGTGTGCCCCAAAGGCTGGTCTCCCCTACTTTCCCCCCCGAAAGAAGACATGAAGGCTACAGAGGTGCCTTTAATGCCCTCCACAATGTAAAACCCGAAGCATCCCGAACCTCACAAAGCTCTGCTGGCTAGCAATGTCAGCAGCAATGTGTGTGTGTATGTGTGTGTGTGTGTGTGTGTGTTTCCCCATAACCCTTTGTGTTCCACAAAGCCTGTTTAGCCATCGCTGGTACCTGCAGAAAGACGCCTCCCATCGCCACATCGCCCATCACAGGGTTTTAATATCTCTCCCCTCTCATTCCTGTAAGAGTTTTTACAGGTATGAATAATATTCTGCAGAGATGAGGCGTGGTGCCAAGCCGCTCGCGGACTGTTTACCCCTGCTTCCCCCAACATACTGCGACTTCACAACCCAGCTGAAGGAGCTAATGGCCGGGGAGGCCTCCTCCACACACCCCCAGAATGGGCTGAATTATAATTAAGAGTGAAATATGGCTTGTGCACCAAACCGTTCGGAGTTCGGAGAGTTCAATTTCTTCTTTCTCGGAGCAGTTCCTGTCTATTAGCAATGGCAGGAGCCTTGTAGAGAAACGTGTTTCTGTCTGTCGAATCTGTTCGTTTTTTACCCACTCCTGCTACTTAGTGTCAGTCCTCTGAACCTGAGGGGAGCAGGTTGGGTGGAGAGTGGGTGGAGGTAGGGGTGGGGATCCATCTTCTAACTCACAGCGCGTCCCGATGACGTGCCGTGTTTTAGAACACTCAGGTAGGAGTTTCTACCGAACAGTTGCGGCACATGTCATAACTCTGCCTGCACAGTGAAATAAAAGGATTGTGTAGCGTAGCGTGGCAACATGGATAGAAACGATTTACATTTTCAGTCCTCCTCAGCATATAGCTAGGGCGCCGAAGGAATTAATGCAAGAAAGCGAAGAACTGTGACGTGTTTTGACTGAATGCATTATTCTCATGAGTGTGAGGATATGTTTCGCTGTTTCAGAGTGAGTATCAACGTGGGAAGGTGGGTGCGCTTGTATATGTTGATTCAGTGCCACCTTCACTCGGAGTCCTGACTGATAGAAGTGAGCTGGTTTCTGGCTTCAGAGGGGTCGGAGTTTCCAGTTCTTAAGTGAAAGGCCCTGAAACACCAGTGTCACCTACAACGTGTTCCCCTGCCAACCCTTAAATGCGCCACTAGATCTGTAATCACAGCGCTGACGCAGGAAGCAACCTAGAGGAGCAATCAGAGGACATGTGAGCGCCATGATTCACTTCGTTATGACATCGCAGGCGAAGCTATTTCCGTCGATCGGGGCATCTCGTTCCATTGCGCTGTACGATGCGTTATTAGCTGCGGGCCAGCAACCGCGTCCCCGTACGCGCCTACGGCATGTAGCATCGCTATCCGATTCCGCCGTATAGTCACGGTTCACCGTTTTAGACACGAGACTTCAATTTGCATGCATTATGTCTCTGAAACACTACAAAACACAGATTATGTAAAATTATGCTAATGTATTTGTGAGAACGGCAGTGACCTCTGCTTCTCCCGGCATTGGTAGAAGGGGCAGGCTGGCGTAGGAAGACTTTTATTTTGGTGGGGGGAGGAAGTGGGGGTGTCGGTCGAGGTGAGCGCTTTCACTTCTGCCCCTGATTGTGGAGGGGGGGGGGCGTGTTGAGGGATTGGGGGCGGAGCCTTCAGCTTCACCTTCAGGGGTTCCAGTCCTAGCGAATCACAAAGCTGGCATTCAGTGGGAGGAGCGTGAGCTCACCAGAGGGGGAGGGGCATGAGTGGATTCCTTCAAACAGAGCCAATCCTGACGTTCCTGCCAGGACAGACAGATCAGGGGATGACCAGCTGGAGCAGGGAGCAGTCAGCTAGCACACTCAGCTACTTTGAGAGCTCTGCACATCTCTCTCTCTCCCTCTCTCTCCCTGTCCTTCCCCCTCTCTTTCCTTCCCATTACTGTATCTGAGAGGTGTTTTTCTCTCATCCCTCTGACTCTCAAAGCACTATGAGTCATGATGGTCCATCTCTCTCTCTCCCTCTCCGCCTCTCTCTCCATTTCTCTCTCCGTCTCTCGTGCCATCTTCATCCCCACATCACTCCCTCGCTACTTCCTTCTTTCTCACCTCTCTTGCTCCCTCAACTGTCCCAGTCTTTCTACCATCCCCCCCCACACACACACACACACACACACGCGTGAGGCAGGCGAGGGGAAGCCAGCTACACTTGACATATGTGGGCTGCCCGGCCGCTCAGCCTCCCTGTAGGTCGGTCCCCGCGGCTCACGATGGATGTCAGCTTCCGCTTGACGCGTGTCAAGTGTACACAGCTCCCGTTCCTCCAGTACGGACGGCGCAGCTAAATGAATAATCGCTACTGCATTTTAACAGGGACTGGCATGAGAACCTGTTGAACAGCAACCCGGCGTTACAGCGCGCTCATTCGCTGCCTTCGTGAGACTCCAGCAGAGCGGGGGGAAAGGCGCCCCCTGCTGGCGAGGAGGACGAATCCCGACGGGCGGGGATCCCTGTGCACCTGAGCAGATGTGGGGGGGGGGCTTGGGTTGGAGCAGAGCCGTGCCCCCACAGAGCCATGAAGTTGGGGGCTGGGGGAGACATCAGTCAAACAGGAGGTGAGGATCTCCGTCTCCTCCGGGGACACTGGGTGTTTGAACGGCAGCCGCCCTTTTCCCCGCCTGTCTCTGCGCGTTATAAGCAAACACGCGCGTGCCGCTTTGCGACTGCTGATTCTGCGCCGCCATGCGTTTCCCTCTGGGGGTTTGGAACCCACGAATCCGAGTGACACCAGCGTCAGAGAACAAAGCTCAGCTCAGTGACATTTCCATCCGCCGATCGCCTCGTTTGCAAACTCGGAACGAGAGCTCCATTTAGTCGGGGCCGTTACACGGGGCTGGAACAAGGGGGCATTTTACAGTGTAATGGCGCGCATCGATCCTCCTCATACAAATCAAAATAAACAAAAACGTGAGGCATTAAAGGCACCTTGAGGTTTGACAGCTATACCGCAGCAAGGTATTACGAATTCAACGTGCGAAGCTCTCACTGACAGCTAATTTCAACCCTCTGCAGACAAAAGGCGCCATTTTAATTATAATCAAGCCCAAACACTTGTGTCTGTTGGTATGCGATGTGTCTTGCAACGTTTATTACTGTTTGGAGCATCTGAGCATCAAATTATCGTTCCTTTCACTGTCAGTGCTGGTATTTTTCATAACAATGATGGTTTTATAATACCTGCCACTGAACCTGAAGTTTGTTGATACGATGGTGCTGAATGTCAAACAGTGGGAAACATATGTTAAACGATCGCAGTAATGACAAGGAGATAAGACGTGCGCCACTTTGTTTTAAGGACTTTATAAAACATTCATAGCACGCGCGGCTTTTACGCGATATTCGCCATTAATGGGTGTCGACGCAGAGACTTGCAGCTGGCGGACATGACGACGGCGCCACGGCAACAGTAGGGAAGAGACGAGACCCCCCCCCCCCCCGCCATGCTGGCCTGGCTCAGGGGGTGTGTCCTCCAAGCAGATACACTGGACCACGTGTCCCAAGCAAGGCAGCGCGTGAGACGCTCGTGCACGTGAGCCGTGATGTCGTCCGGAGGTGCTGGGGGCGGGGCCGAGCACCTGACCCTCCCCTTTGAGACCCTCCCACGTCTGATACACACGCCCCTCCACAGAACCTGTCCCTGCCTGCCTGTCTCTGCCCATTAGCCATCCAGACCTGAATCTGCGCTGCTTTTCCGTAACACCACTTCCTGCCAATGTCTCCAGCATACGAATGCACGGCAGCTGAACTGAGTTTCAAGAAGTAGCACTTCCTGTCCTGTGTGTGACACCACAGATAGTCCTGTACTGTCACAATTTTCTCAGTGTTTACCACCTGTCACATGAGTAGACCAGCAGACAAACACTAACACTTCATACAGGATACGGTTGTACAACAGACTCGATCTGAGCAGAATATTCCTGTCAGTACAGAATTCACCATACAGGTGTGGAGCCATGATGCTGTAATTAACCGCTACGTACACACAGATACGTATAAACCTCTTAGAGCCTCAGAAGCCCCTTTGCTTGCATAACTGATGAAAGACATCTGAAAATGGCTTATTTTGACAGAGAGACGTGTATAACTGGATATAGGCAGCAAGACGTATTGCTAGGTGCTGACAGCTTGCAAATCGCTAATCAGGCACTTTGAGAACTTTGAACGCTCTCGTTCCGTCTAAATGTGAGCCGTCCTTCAGGGAAACGTCCTGACCTTTCAGAAGGAATTTCAACAGTCGAACCACGAGATACAGATGTCACAGGAGTCGTGGCAACGTACACGTTACCATTCCATGTAGACATGTCACATCTCGTTTTGTCACTTGTGCATGGATACAGCATCCACGGATACCGCATCCAAGGATACCGCATCCACAGATACCGTGGCCTGTAGCACGGGGGGGTTGGCGAGAGGTTTATCTTCCCCGCTATGCCGGATTAGGCTCAGAATCCATACCCTGTGGTGTCACTGGCCTGTGGTTTGGGGGGGGGGGGGGGCAGGCTTGGCCACTCCCATACCCACCCCACAACCCCCCATCCTCCCATCTTTCGTCTCAGTCGCTCTGCTAACCTCCCCACACTCCAGCTTCCGTATTATAAGAGTCCTAATAGGATTATGGAGGATTTCGGTTTCTGCTGTCCAGACGTTTCAGGTTGTGTGACGTCCGCATGAAGTTGAGCTCCCGATTTGTTTATTTGTTTTTGTTGTTGTTGCTGCATGTGAAGGGAGCGTTCCTGCTTCCAGAGGTGAGAGGCGCGGTTACGTGGGACCCCCAGGGGGCGCTGTGTCCGACCACAGGGACAGGTGTGAGGCAGAGCTCAGCGCCTGTGGGCGGGTCGTGCCCTCTGCACTGGAACAAAGTCAGTGTGGAAAACAACAGTGACAAAGAAGAAAAGCTCAGAGTTTCTATCTGTTTGTGTTTCCTCTCCCTCTCTCTCTCCCTCTCACACCTCTCCCTCTCTACCTCCCTCTCTCTCCCTCCCACCTCTCCCTCTCTATCCCTCCCTCTCCCACCTCTCCCTCTCTCTCTCTATCTCCCTCTCTCTCCCTCTCTCTCCCTCCCACCTCTCCCACCTCTCCCCCTCTCTCTCTCCCACCCACTCTCTCTCTCTTCTCTCTCTCTCCCTCCCACCTCTCCCTCTCTCTCCGTCTCCCACCTCTCCCCCTCTCTCTCTACCTCCCTCTCTCTCTCCCTCAACATCTGGATCTCTCTCCCCCTCCATCTCGGGCCATGACCACGCCCTTTAAGAGGTTGGCAGACGGGCTCTGTAGTGGTTTCTGACAAATCACGTGGCTCCTCCCACGGTCCTGCTGGCCACACCCCCCAGAGACCACTGGACCACGCCCCATAGGACCACTGTGACTGAAAAATGCCACAACACAGCACATAAAACTTAGCACTCCGCTATTCTTTAATCGGTTTCTAAATACGCATTAAAGAGCCTTGTGGTAAAAGCAATATAATCTGAAATGTCAAAATATCAAAGCAGACGCTCCCCACACACCCCCCCCATATTGATTTATGGCGTCAGCCCCTTGTCACAGAAACACTATCTGCACACGCAAGAGCCTCAATTACTGCACGTCTGGTCCGTCTTCTCCGCGCAATTACAGGGCTGACGGACACCGTTTGAGACGTGAAGGTGCCTAACAAGGCCGTGAACACGGCAACGACTCAGCAGGAAGCCAATCCAGGTCCTCGTTTGGAGAGCTGCACGTGGCTCAGTGGTACTGGGGGGTTTAGGGAGTGGAGCATCTCCCTCCTGGATGAGGATCTCCACCCACAGGTCAAAGCCGCTGCACCCTCTCATGGACATCCGTGAGCACTTCCATCACAGTTCCTTCCCGAGTTCTCCTCCCCAGGTTCTCCTCCCCAGGTTCTCCTTCCCAGGTTCTCCTCCCCAAGTTCTCCTCCTCAGGTTCTCCTTCCCAGGTTCTCCTCCCCAAGTTCTCCTCCCCAGGTTCTCCTCTCCAGGTTCTCCTCCCCTTGCATTACTACATGCTTCTGATCCCACGAAAGATTTGTTACAAAGCAGCAGTGGGAAACCTGATGAAGCTCACCAGTACGGGTGGAGGCCTGCAGGGGCCACGCTCAGCCTGTCCATCAGCCACCAGATGCTCCTGCCTTCGACACATGCCCTGCGATGGGATTACAGAGCTACAGAGACACCCAGCCTAATCTGCTCAGGATTGTCTTCGACAGCCCTGCCCTGGAGGAACGTGTCTGCCTGCAGGTGCGCCTCGCCTTTGAGTGAACATCCGGACGCGTCACAGAGTCTGAGTGCCACTTTCACTTCGGCCCACCAGCAGAGGTCCGGCAGACTTAAGCAGCAATACGGAAACTTGAGATTGTAAATGGCGTGGAATCAAATGGTGCGGAAAAAACCACCTTTGTTTAATTAAAGTCACGGCTGGTAATAGGCTGCTATAGGATGCTATAGGCTGCTGTTAACATGACTAATAATAAATCGAAGCCCCTGAAGTAGATGCTAGCGAAAAATTGCATTGTCGTAAGCTTAAATCATCACACAGAGTAAGGGCTTCTTTATCCTCATTACAACTCCAGCACAGAGAGTGGTTAAAATCATGTTTATACTAATTACATTAAGCACGCGATAATCGGCTCAGATAAGGAATTGTGCCATGGTTATTCCGTTTCTGTCCTCCCTCCCAGAATTGCAGTGTCATGTAGCTACTCAGAAATCGGTCCAATCAGGAGCGTCGTCGGTTGCCTCGAGTCAAAACCGCGCTTCCTGTGTTTTGCGAGCGGAAGTGAGCACTCCAGTCGCGTCTGGTCTTTTATTTTGAAATATGCAAATAAATCAAAACGGGGCTTTGTCTGCTGGGCTGAGAGCACTGCTGCGTGTGCCGACAGAGACGTGGGCCAGCGGGGTGACGTCGCACACGCCTGACGACACACAGGAGCACGAGCAGGAAAGGGAGGAGCGGAGATGGGCTGGAACGTGAGAGGGACAGGGACAGGGAGAGGGACAGGGAGAGGGACAGCGACAGGGAGAGGGACAGAGACAGGGAGAGGGACAGGGAGAGGGACAGGGACAGGCACAGAGACAGGGACAGAGACAGGGAGAGGGACAGAGACAGGGACAGAGACAGGGAGGGACAGGCACAGAGACAGGGACAGAGACAGGGACAGGCACAGAGACAGGGACAGAGACAGGGAGAGGGACAGAGACAGGGACAGAGACAGGGAAAGGGACAGATACAGGGACAGAGACAGGGAGAGGGACAGAGACAGGGACAGAGACAGGGAGAGGGACAGAGACAGGGACAGAGACAGGGAAAGGGACAGATACAGGGACAGAGACGGAGAGGGACAGGGAGAGGGACAGGGACAGGCACAGAGACAGGGACAGAGACAGGGAGACGGACAGAGACAGGGACAGAGACAGGGAAAGGGACAGATACAGGGACAGAGACAGGGAGGGCAGGTATCACTGCACTTTGTTGCAGGAATGAAAGTGTCAGGAAAGTGACTGCATTCCTCTGGATTAAATCGAAATTATAACCCCTTGAATGCAGCACCCACCCTTTGGGATTACGTCACACTTCCACCATGTCTGGAAGGTCATTGGCAGCAAGCGGAAGGGCGTCGGCTCCTCTGGCTTCAATCCAGCTTGCCTTCCTCTGCCCTCGGTGGAGTGTTGGACAACTTCCCATCAGCGCCCAACTGCCTCTCTGAGACTTTGTGGAAATTTACCACCACAGCTACCAAAAAAGCCAACAGCTACCATTTGAAACTTTGCACTGTCACCAACGGCTTCCTCTTCACACCCTAATCTGGCTCCTTAACGCGTATTTTGACGGCTGGAGACCCAGGAGAAGAGAGTGCCACTTCAGAAGACAACTAAGGGAAAATATATTTGTCCAATAGTCTTCAGAGCACTTTGCTGATTGGTCCTTAAGGCACAGGTGGTCAGTGGTAGGTCTGATGCTTGAAGCTGATACCTTGTGTTGTCTTAAGGGTCAAAAATGTCCCGCCAACACGTGTAACTGCAGAGAAACTCTAAACCCCCTTAAACCACTTTAATGATCTTTTTTCAACATGAGATTTAATGACTTTTCCTCCAGTGTCTCCAAGACTGGTAAAAGTGAAGAATAAATGTTTATATTTCCATGAGAGCTGCACACTCTCAGGGTACAAAGACTCTGTAGTGGGTAATTTTTGACCCAGCAGTTATAAAATCTTTACATTGCACAAAAAACACAAAATCTCACACTCAGGCTCACACACACACTTGAGGGACTACTCGGCCTGGTTTGCTCATTAGGGATCTGGACACATGCACTTGTAAAGCTGCTTTGTGACAACATGTGTCGTAAAAAGTGATTTATGAATGACGCTGACACACTGTGGCTAAGGCAGCCGCCGTACCCAGGACTACAACCCAGGACTGAAGAGAGATCAGCTCTGAACATCAGACCACAGAGCAGCTCCCTGGAACAGCTTAAGGGATGGTCTCAGTTACACCATCCTCCCCTTCAGGAGGGGGTGGGTGGGGGTGTCGTTCAGCACTGGGGGTGGGTGGAGGTGTCGTTCAGCACTGGGGGTGGGTGGAGGTGTAGTTCAGCACTGGGGTGGTGGTGGATCAGTTATACCCACATACAGGCCTGAGGCCATGACTGAGGTGCCCTTGAGCAAGGCACCTAACCCCAACTGCTCCCCGGGCGCCGGGCTAGGGCTGCCCACCGCTCTGGGCACGTGTGCACCACAGCCCCCTAGTTATCACTAGTGTGTGTGTGTGTTCTGACTGCACAGATGGGTAAATGCGGAGGACAAATTTCGATTGGGGTGAAAATCACAATTGACAATGTGGCTTGACTTAAATATAGCACATGCGCTCGGCCACACACATGCTCAGTTGCGCACACAAGCACACACTCTGACCGCTGACGGACCGACTCCCAGAACCAACAGGTACAGACCGTCCCAGCGCGTCCCGCCAGCGTGACACACACGCGAATGTGTGAGTGTGACGGGACGGAATAGGACACACCTCAAAGAGGCGTGGCCTGCCTGTCCTGTGCACGTCTGCCTTTGCCGCAGGGTGTAGCACTTTTAGTCGTCTTCGTCCCTCTACCGATCAGACACGATCTCGCCGGCCCCTCATACCCGCCGATGGACCAGTCTGTTCACTCCGACAATATGAATGAGTTGAGCGGAAAATGCTAATTGTGCTAATTACGGCTATGGCAGCTGTCAGTGGCGTGGCGTTAGCGTGGCATTAGCGTGGCGCTAGCAAAGCGTTCATCTCTCCAGTGTCTCATCGCTCAAAGTAATTAAGGTCTAATTAAGGTCAGCGCGGTAGTCACTTTTTGGCTGACTGGAGGCGTCGGAGACAAGCACCACAGAGACGTGAGGACAAGCACCACAGAGACGTGAGTGCCTCCGTGTCCTGACAGAGCTGGAATAACCTGCAGCACGATGCCCACAAGACCGTGGCGCCATGGAGACACACGCTGACTCCGGAAACACCTCGTCTCCAGACCCTCTGCTCCTTCTGAATAATTCAAGCGTCAGCGCTGTTACATCATTCGCGTTTCAGGGTACTTACAACTCCATGGGCTCTCTAGTGGGAGACGAATACCCTCTCCGTCAAACAGAGGGCCCAGGAAAAGAGGGTATTTTTAGTGGCAGGTGGTGAAGTTCCACCTACCTCAGGATATATTGGTGCGATTCCATACGGGCGCTATGGAAAGCATTGACTTACATCAGCTTCCACCGTGCGCGTTTCTGAGGCATCTCGGGGGCCGAGGGGACTCCAAGATGCCATCCGCACAGCCCGTGCTGGATCGCTGACTGTGGACAAGGTTCCAGCTACGATGCGTAGGACTCCAGAGCAGGGGGGCAGGTAGCAGCAGGGGGGCAGGTAGCAGGGGGGTAGGTATCAGCAGGGGGAGTAGACTGTAGCAGGGGGTTATACTGTAGTAGGGGGGTTATACTGTAGTAGGGGGGGGTAGACTGTAGCAGGGCAGGGGGGGTTGTTGGCTGGATCTCATTTGGGGTTCCAGCATTTAGAACAGTGGAACAGACGATGCCGTTAGCCCAATGAGGATTCTCGAGTCACGGATCACGTTTGCCTCTTAATGTGTTCATCAAAGAATTAGTTTTTTTTAAGGAGAGTAT
The DNA here is from genome assembly GCA_020368025.1 of Brachyhypopomus occidentalis. Classification (NCBI taxonomy): domain Eukaryota; kingdom Metazoa; phylum Chordata; class Actinopteri; order Gymnotiformes; family Hypopomidae; genus Brachyhypopomus; species Brachyhypopomus occidentalis. The sequence continues at coordinate 291,064 of JAGXOD010000085.1, read as the reverse complement.
TGTTTGTGCTCTGGGAATGATATAATGAAGAACAATAACGGCAACCGAAAAAATGGCAATTAAACATTTAATAAGTTTGCGGGGACCTCTAATTGGGTTCCGGCCCCAACGGCGCCCCCCCCAGTGCTCTTCCAGTGTTCACTCAACATTAGCGTTATTGGCTGGAGTACACCTTTAGTATCTAAGGGATGTCGAGCACATTAAAGCACTGACAGTGATGCATGTTTGTGTCTTGTAGGGGACGTTTGGTATTCAGTCAGGCCGCCCCTCTGCTACAGCTTTGTTCAGCTCAAGTCTCACGTCCCCCCTGTGCCAGAGGACAAAGTGGCGGGTCCAAAATGGCTTCTTGATAGCGTACGAACGGGCCGGTGCTGACGGCACACCTCCACCCCTCTCCCCATGCCCTGGGTAGCCTCCACCCCAAACTCCAGCGCCACCCCAAGAACTTCACTCTCTCTGGTCAGGTGGAGGAGGAGAAATCAGGAAATCAGTGCAGACTGACGGAGGCTGAGGCCCATTAGGAGGACAACCCCAACCCCTCCACCCGGACGCTGAAAGACTCTGGAGTATGTGCCAGTGGTCATTTAAATGCTAATATCTGAACAGTGCTAAGATGTCATGTTCCGCGTTTATTAAAATGCAGATGAAATCATAACTGCATAACCGAATTAAGGAGTATTATGTAAGATTATTGTGATCAAATCAAAACAATCTCAAATGAAGTACTGTGTACATTCCAGTCTGGCTCGCACCATCTGGAGGGGAACTGGACTGAAACACTGGTGATTTCAGTGGACGTTACAGTACTGCATCACCCTTAAAGACTCGCATGTCCATAAATACAGGTCACGTGTCTTGTCACAGTGTGACTCACAACTCAGCGATGCAGAGGAACAGATCGCTGAAACAGGCAGAAATATCCGCCGCGTGGTGCAGTCCAAACTGTTCCGTGGGAAAATAGCACAGCACGGTACGAGCCGTATGCCAGGTGGGCCGGTATATTTGGAGCCCAGTGATTTAGAGATCCCTTTCCACACCCTGGCTAGCGTGCGCACTCAGTAAACTGTACTCAGAACATCACTCTGTACAGGACACTGAGCAAACTGCTCTGGGGTTCCAGCTTTGTAGCAATAGCTCTTAGCGAGAGAATTAGTCATAATCATGGGTTTTATTTTTTGCTAACACTCTACATGAAGCCTGTCTGCAGAACACATTTATAACGTTCTACACAAACACTACAAGTCGTACTCGCAAATGTCCATGTCAGTTATTCATCAACACCTGAATAAGAGGAGACAACTGCATTTCATTTGGCACATCCGAACAACATGTATAACTTATGGACTTTTATTATGAAAAATCTCCCTGGATAAACTGACATAGCACCACATATTACTGGGTAAGTGTATTACTGGTTAACTCTTACTGGGTAAGGGTTAACTCTAACTGGGTAACTGTATTACTGGTTAAGTCTTACTGGGTAAGGGTTAACTCTAACTGGGTAACTGTATTACTGGTTAAGTCTTACTGGGATGTCTGATGTCTTTCCTGGGAATCTTCCACCACATAAAGATGAATTAGCAGGGATTATAATGGGGCGGTTGCCATGGTGCCTAAATCCCGTCTTCACAAGTCAGCAGAGCGTGCCGTGTTGAGTTAGGGTCCAGCGGACTGCGAGGTCATGGGTCGTGACCTCTCTTCCCAGAGGACCACGGCGTGATGGGAAGGACATGGAGACTTAGTCTCGGTAGGGTGGCTATATTCACAACGGTAATATGTGAATGATTGAGACTACAGTGAGTACCTCCTGAAGGGGTCGTCACCGCGGAGAAAGGGTCGTCACCGCGGAGAGTTACTGGGTCTGTTTGACTTCCACAGCCCAGATGAACTCAGGTGAGCACTCAGGAGTTTAAGTGTGTTGGCTTTGTCCTCAGGTGTGTCCTGTGTCCACGGAAACACATGGAGGACGACTCCCCTCACAGGATATGCAAATATTACACAAACAAATGCAAAACAAATGCTAGCTAAGAGGAAGTTGAAGTGCTATTATTGTTTCATAATGGAGTTCATGCATATCTTATAACTACATTCCTAACATTAGAGTCCTGGTAAAGGAACAAAAAATCACTCCTTCAAACAGTCAAACGTAAAGGGTTCCTTCAACTGCCTCATATTTTACAGTAAACATTACAGTAAACATTACAGTAAACATCTAACAAAATTATTCATGAAAGGCATTGGGCCTGCATGTTTGTGTCCCTTGTTGCCACGGTGACTACTGCTTTATTGGTGATTCAAGGCGTATTGCCAGACTAGTCACATCATCAGGTCCCACACGCTTCTCCTGTGTGTGTGTGTGTGTGTGTGTGTGTGGTGTAACATGCAAGGACTGAAGAAGCAACAGAAAGTGGAGCCAGGATGTGGCTGTGTGTGTGTATGTGTGTATGCGTGTGTGCGTGTGTGTATGTGTGTCTTTCTGATCAGTGCTGACAAAATCAGCGGATGTTTTTAAAATCAATGAAAGTCGAGCAGATAGGATGTGTGTTTTACACTCCGTGCGTCTGTGCCCCACCCCACGCCTCCACCAACCTCCACCCTCTTTTGTGAAGGCCGCCATTTGTGGCCCAGGGAAGAGAGTCGTGATAACAGGAGACCCGCCCTCCTCACCAACATCTCGTGAAGAGGCTCCGACGATCAGCTGTATGTCTCTTGCTCTCCCCCGACACTCTGCTCATAATTACAGCCTGGCCAACCCCCCCCCCCCCACCCCCCACAATCCCACTCACTCCGATTGGCCTCACACTTCCTGATAAGAAATTGTTTCTCGTTCAAAATAAGAGGAAACAGCTGAACGTACAGCTGCCATTCGGTCTACAGTCGTCCACACAAACGTCTAATATTAAAGGACAAAAGATCCCTTTCAATAATACTCACTTACAATAGCACCAGTGAATAAAGCATACATCTGGAACACTGCTGACGTGTGCGCACGCATTCACACTAAATACTGCTGAACTTTTTCTAGAAGTTGATGTTTAAGTCCAAAAATGTTCTCCAAGACCAGAGGACCGGGACACGCTGTCCCATCATATTAGAATTTCATTCACTTTCTATTTAATCTCTATATGCTATCATTATCACATATCCTGTCCATTTCGTAGTGGTGAGGTATTTTCATGTCCTGCTAACATTCGTGGGAAAAGAAGATATCGCCTAGACAGGTATGTCTGCCACACGCCACGTGAGCTTTCATATCATGTCACTATCAGGAGAATTGGCGCGTATCAAAACGGACTGGGCAAAACGGACTCTGAAGCTTCAGGAGTCCAGGAGCAATTTGCCCTATCGCTCCCGCCGTCCCCCCACCCCTGGAGGTATTCAAAGCGTTTGCCGTCATCGCCAATCTGGTTGGTGCATCGTGCAATGGTGCATCCAAAGAATCTTCTTATGATTCATTGCCCTCTGCAAACTGCATCGTAGTTCAAATAATTGTATCCTTGGCTTCGAGGTCTGGTGCATGGGATGAGTTGCTGAGGAACAGGTTAGGAGCTGAACTTTAGTGGGAGACGTCTGGGCCCCGAGCAGATTTCTGAACAAGAAGATTCCACGCGATGAGCCGTGATTCAGGCAGGAGTTGCCCAGACCGGGTCAGACTTCAGCTTGAAAGTCACTCCAAAAACGTATAAATAAATTGGCAACAGGAAGATGTCCCAGAAGCCTCGGTATCGGCGGCGTGGTGAGCAGGTGAGGTGTACCTCCTCCGCTCACACCCAGACCAGGTTTCTCTTCACTCCATCTCAGACTAGACTGAGTCACGCGTACTTTATCCCGAGGGACTGCACTGTTTTCAGCTTTTTCATGTTCTTTAGAAAAAGCCTGTGACAATAGACCGCACATAGAAAATGTCTTTATTTTTATTTTATATGGTCTAATATGCGTATACGATTATCAGTTGACTCCGTGTATAGTCCCAGACTTTTATTATGTATTATTCTTTAGAGGAAACAGTGTAAACAAGACCTGTAGACACCCACAGGCCAGAGTCAGACAGATAACGTTGCGCACGCACGTTGACAGCGAAGTGCCTAAGACGGGGCGGCGAGCGGAGCCGGAACCTTCTGGAAAGATGAAACGAAGCCAAAGCCTTTAACGTCTACGAGCCGCCACAAGACATTTGAAGAGCCGAGGTCGACCGCGCTGTGAAGCACCGGCGGAGCACGGACAGAAAAACACGGACCAATTAAAGAGTTTCGCCGCATTCTGGGGGCATTCTGGGGGCATTCTGGGCTCCCAAAAAACGCTTTCAAATAACAGCCATTAGCCCCGGTGCACTGCCGAAATCTCGCTCGCAATCGCAAAGAAAATGCAGGAGGGACGGACGCTTAGCGCTAGCGTGAGGCTACCAAACGGCGTTTTCAGAGATGGCCTGCGGAGCCGGAACAAAGCCTTCTCTCCGGGTCGCCTCGTGTCCCGCTGCTGTTGCGCAGAACCCCAGGATGGAGCGGTCGAACCTGGCAGGAGGGGCAGCAGGTCCGGCACGGCTGTTGCCGCCGCAGCTGTGGAGTAATTTCTACCTCGGCCCGCCGCACACGCTCCACTACTTTAGCGACCCGTTCTCCACCCAAAATCCGGTCCGCTCTCAGTCCGCACAATAAGCGAAACACGTAGCGTCCGGAGAGTAAGAACTGTTCCCGCGAAAACAATTTCTACGCCTCAGTGGAAGCATGCATAACCCAACTCCCTGTGGCCTCGATTCAAGCAAGACTGTAGTGGGATTCGGTCAGGCAGCAACCGCAGTGTGCACACCATAAACACATCAGCCCCCGAGGAGAGGAGCTGCCCCGCCCCCTGTGTGTGCTGTGTTGATGCTGTGTTTATGTGCTGCATTAATGCTGTGTATATGTGCTGTGTTTGTGCTGTGTTTGTGCTGTGTTTATATGTTTATGATGTGTTTGTGCTGTGTTTATGTGCTGCGTTAATGCTGTGTTAATGTGCTGTGTTTGTGCTGTGTTTATGTTTATGATGTGTTTGTGCTGTGTTTATGTGCTGCGTTAATGCTGTGTTAATGTGCTGTGTTTGTGCTGTGTTTATGTTTATGATGTGTTTGTGCTGTGTTTATTTGCTGCGTTAATGCTGTGTTAATGCTGTGTTAATGTGCTGTGTTTGTGCTGTGTTTATGTTTATGATGTGTTTGTGCTGTGTTTATGTGCTGCGTTAATGCTGTGTTAATGTGCTGTGTTGGTGCTGTGTTTATATGTTTATGATGTGTTTGTGCTGTGTTTATGTGCTGCATTAATGCTGTGTTTATGTGCTGTGTTGGTGCTGTGTTTATATGTTTATGATGTGTTTGTGCTGTGTTTATGTGCTGCATTAATGCTGTGTTTATGTGCTGTGTTTATATGTTTATGATGTGTTTGTGCTGTGTTTATGTGCTGCATTAATGCTGTGTTTGTGCTGTGTTTGTGTTGTTTTTGTGCTGTGTTTATGATGTATTTGTGTTCTGTTTATGATGTATTTGTGCTGTGTTTGTGTTGTGTTTATGCTGTGTTTGTGTTGTGTTTATGCTGTGTTTGTGTTGTATTTATGTTGTTTATGTGTGTGAAGTGTCTGGAACTTGTTGACCACAGAAATGGTGGGGAGAAAAAAAACCCCAGAATGTTTGGGCCACGGAGTTGCACGGCAACGGCAGAACCGAGTGGGGCCTGCTGGCTGCTGGCGGGTCACTTCCTGTCTCTCCTCAGACAAGCAGTGAGGAGCACCAGGGCAGGGGTGTAAACTGTGTGTGAGGAGCACCAGAGCAGGAGTGTAAACTGTGCACCTTGCACCCCCCCCCCCTTACATTTGTAGTGCTCCTAGAACAGCACCCTTCAAAAATCCCTCCACATCAGCTTGGTTGTTTCGATTCAACAGAGCAGAGCAGACGCGCTCGATACCAGACAAACACTGAAACCCAGACGTTCGTTGCTGGAGGTCTGGACGGCATCACGCGTGCGCGGCGTCTGCTGAACGAACCGCTCAGAACTGCTCAGAACCAATCAGAGTCGCTCAGCTCAGGATGTCGGTGTGCAAAAGCCAGTGAAAGGGAACAGGCCTGGGACTGAAACGCAATCGGCAGATTTGCATTTTGTGACAGTGGGCCAGATTCCTCGTACAGTTTGGATCTTTGACCTTCCAGGGGCATGCCTCCACTGCACGAGGAGGAATGAAGCACGTAGCGAACAACGTCTCCAGATCCAGGAGGAGACTCACTGCATCAATCTCTCTTTTCTTCTGTAATGGTTGTAAAAAAAAAAAAAAAAAAAAAAAACACACAACAAAACAGAGGGACTGATGGGAGGCGCTGAGATTTCTGGGATATGATGTTCTCTAGGCCTCAGGACCGTAGGCTGACCTTGGCCCGTCTGGACGGATAACCAGCCGGGTCCGTTTCAGCATTGCTCCCTGCGACTGATCTCATTTAAACGGGTATCTGATTTAATCATTCACCGCACCCACAATGCACCTCCCTCACGCCATTTACCCCGCTGGTCCGATGGTGCGCATGGCCACAGATGACCACCCCCCCCACCTCCCAGCATTTATCAGCCCTCACAGTTATTAGCATCCAATTCCCTCTCCGCTACTGCATTCCTTCCCTTTTTAGGCGGTCTGCTGCGGAATAATATCTCCCCGTGCCGTGCGTGCGATGGGAATGGCGCGATGGCCGTTAGCACACGCTCGCCATGCACCCCCACCGCATTTCCACGGAGGCGGAGAGCAATCCCATTTCCAGAGCGCGACGGCTTTCGAGGCGGCCTTCATCAGCCGCAGGTGAAAGCACCGTGACCTTAAAGCACTTCCTGTGGGGGAGGGGGGAGGGACTGGATACACGGCCCGCCCCCCCAGAGGAGCACAGGAACATGGCGGGATGGAAGATGAGCGTGAGTCTCAGAAGCGTCTGTGGCCCTAACGCCAGCCTAATGTGAACAGCTCGGTCGGAGCGGCACCGGAGGTGAGATGAGGTATGTGATGATCAATGCGATGTCTGACACCACAGCTCTTCACACCCCAGGGCACCGCAAGCCCTATAAAAAGGTTTATAAAAGTCACAGTCACCCAGAACGCAGGGGCGGGACCCAGAACGCAGGGGCGGGTCCCAGAACGCAGGGGGGCGGGGCTCAGAACGAAGGGGGGGCGGGGCTCAGAACACAGGGGCGGGACGCAGAACGCAGGGGCGGGACTCAGGACACAGGGGCGGGACTCAGAACGCAGGGGGGCGGGACTCAGAACGAAGGGGGGTGGGACTCAGAACACAGGGGGGTGGGATTCAGAACGCAGGGGCGGGACTCAGAACGCAGGGGCTGGACTATGTTGCAGCACAAGCTCTGGTTTGGGATCAGTTTAATACAGAGTTTACTCCGTGAAAGTAATAATGCTGAACAGATGAAGCTGATACTAGATGACCTCTCCTGGGATGAGAAGACAACCCCTGACAGCTGTTAGGATAGAGAGAGAGAGTGAGAGAGAGAGTGTGAGAGAGAGAGACAGAGAGAGAGAGAAAGAGACAGAGAGAGATAGTGTGAGAGAGAGAAAGACAGAGAGAGAGAGACAGACAGACAGAGAGAGATAGAGAAACTTATGTCTGATATATATATTCCCATAGACAGTAACAGGAGTAGGAAATGCTTTCAGTTTATGACATTATTGATGGTTTAGAAGCAGTGTTCATAGAGGGAACCACAGAGCATAACAGAAGAATGATCATATTAACTGAAAGTGGAGGTAAAATCCTGACAGACGTGTGGTCCCGTTTGGTCTGAGTGAAAGGAATGCAAGAGGAATATCACATCCTGTTTCAGCCCATCCATCCATCAAAGCAGAACATGCAGAGGCTGAGGGAACTCCACGACCTTCAGCCAAGGCTATCTGAACAAATCTCATCCCGAGAGAAGACAGGCCACAGGCAGTGCCCCGGGGGAGCACGTTTCTACCCACAATCCCATAGGGCCAGGTGTGCGGGACGGGCCGCGGGGCAAAACCGCTGGCCTCAGCTCTTTTGATGGAGGAAAGCGGAGAGGACAAACAAACAAACAAACAGACAAAACCTCCTTTAATGCTGACAAAATGTCATATGGTGCTGGGTCATATGGAGCTGGTGCTGTGTCATATGGTGCTGTGTCGTATGGTGCCGTGTCATATGATGCTGTGTTGCATGGTGCTGTGTCATATGGTGCTGTGTCGTATGGTGCTGTGTCTAATGGTGCTGTGTCATATGGAGCTGGTGCTGTGTCATATGGTGCTGTGTCGTATGGTGCTGTGTCGTATGGTGCCGTGTCATATGATGCTGTGTTGCATGGTGCTGTGTCATATGGTGCTGTGTCGTATGGTGCTGTGTCTAATGGTGCTGTGTCATATGGAGCTGGTGCTGTGTCATATGGTGCTGTGTCGTATGGTGCTGTGTCATATGGAGCTGCGTCATATGGTGCTGTGTCATATGGTGCTGTCATATGGAGCTGGTGCTGTGTCATATGGTGCTGTGTTATATGGTGCTGTGTTATATGGTGCTGTGTCATATGGTGCTGTGTTATATGGTGCTGTGTCATATGGTGCTGTGTCGTATGGTGCTGTGTTATATGGTGCTGTGTCATATGGAGCTGATGCTGTGTCGTATGGTGCTGCATCGTATGGTGCTGTGTCGTATGGTGCCGTGTCATATGGGAGCTATGTCATATGGAGCTGTGTCTAATGGTGCTGTGTCGTATGGAGCTGTGCCGTATGGAGCTGTCATATGGTGCTGTGACGTATGGAGCTGTGTCATATGGTGCTATGTCATATGGTGCTGTGTCATATGGTGCTGTGTCTAATGGTGGTTGTGTCTGGTCCTTTGCTGTTTGCTCGCCGAGACCTTCAAGGCCGAGTCCCAGGTGGCAGAAGACCACACATACTTCAGCACGGCCTTCCAGCTGAAGTCCAAAATCCACACCTAGAAGGCCTCATCCTGAACCCTCACCTTTCTTCAGCACTTCAGTTCAGTACTGAAAATGTGGCCTACTTGTGAGAAATGGCCTTGAAATACTTAAATGCTGAAAGAAAATTTTTTTAAAAGATTACAATCTGGAAGAGTGTAGGAAGGTGCTGGATCACGTGAGAAGTCGACTCTAAGATAGACTAGTGTGAAAAGCTCATGTGTTTTCATTGTGTTTTCCGTCTGAATGTTGCATAATTCTTAGTCATTATATTTCATTTACATATGCTATACAAGCGTTCTTGTGCTAATACCCTCGTGAGACAGCTTCTTAAGGAATATTAAGTAACACAGCCCTGACAGACCGCCTCTGACCATACACACACACACACACACTCACACACACACACCACTGTCCAATTAGGAAGCATAATAAGACAAAACATCAAAGATGCAGGCCGAGACCAGCACACAGAAGCACTATAACCACGCCAAATATGGAAGAAGCAGGTGTGTGCACAATATCGGCGGCTGGCCCTCTGAATACCTAATCACCAGCACCGACCTGCCACCATGAATCATGACAGCATAAAGGTTCTGCTTTCAAAGGCTGTCCGCCCGGACTCTGCTGCCGCCATTTTCCACGCCATCTTTCCCCACGCTGACGCGACCCGACAGCACAGCGGCGCCGAGCGTACGAGATTTCATTACGCCCGCATACATATTTATTATTTACCAATCTCGTACTAGCTCCAGCCACAGCTAGGAAGAGTCCTGTGAGGAATAGAGGACTGTTTTTCTCTGTTCGGTTCTGGCTCAAGACCCGAAGGTCGTCGTCGGTATTACCTCAGCAGCAAATGAGAGCAGCTATCCACCGCCACAGCGAGTCCTCGTGTTCCTTACACTCACTGTTTGAGAGCGCTAATCCTTGCCATACAGTACCGCCGACACTTCCTTGAGTTTTTTCCCCTCCTTTTTAATTTGCTTCTTAATCTCCCAGAGCGAATCTTTCAAAACAGCAATTCCAGCTAATCTCCAGGAAAAACACGTCATTAACCCAAGTTGGCTGAATGAGCCGAATGAAGCGTCTCACCGTTCTTCCACGCGGCACACGTGAGCCCCCCCCAACATGAATGGGGCGGAACTTTAAAGTGTGCTTGCCATAATCCCCTTCAAAAGCCACACGACCTGTCGATGGAGTCTGAAGTGAATCAGGAAAATGATTCCTGCTAAGAGGGCCCCACGTCGGAGGAGCGAGGGGTGTCATTTAACATGGCGCTGAGCACGAGCCCGGCATTCATTCCGCCGTAATTAGATCAGAATTACCGAAACCGCTCAAAGAGAAAATTACCGGCAGCCCTGCGAAATTAAACTGGCTTCATCGCTCCTGCACAGGGAAATGAAAAAAGACAAAACAAACAAAACAAAAAAAAGCCCCGTTCAGATCTATTAAATGGGTGACGAAAACGCAACTCTTGTGCGCAAACAAGGGGTTCAGTAGCCAAGAAAGCGGACCTGCACAGGGCCAGCACAGCACGTGAGTAGTGACCCACGCCTTATCTCCCCACACACACAGCGAAGGGCACGTCAGGCCACCAAAACAGCTGCTGTTGGTGTCCTAGCCGAGCATGCTGGGAACTGGAGTCCTCCCACAGGTCGAGTGGGTTCCTCGCTGGGATCTGTAACGTTGCCAGCGTAATAAGTCACTCTATTCGTCAGGCACCTTATTAATGACACACTGGACTTTACTGAACACTTCTCAGGTTATCACCTCTTGTTGCCGGAGCCCAAAAGTACAGTCTGTGTCACGCATGCGCAGTGCCCTCTCCACGGCAATGAGGTTCACGTGAGATGTGGGCATTGTGAGGTTCACGTGAGATGTGGGCATTGTGAGGTTTCCGTGAGATGTGGGCATTGTGAGGTTCACGTGAGATGCGGGCATTGTGAGGTTCACGTGTGATGCGGGCATTGTGAGGTTCACGTGTGCTGTGGGCATTGTGAAGTCCCCACAGCAGTGCAGACTCCACCCCTGACGTGGTGAGTATGGTGGAGAAGGAGAGAGGTGCTCACCTACTTCCTCCACCTGTCTAGGCCCCACCTACTGTCTCCACCTGTCTAGGCCCCACCTACCGTCTCCGCCGACACCACCCGAGCCTCACAGCCAGCACCTCCTCTCAGGCCTCCGCTCAGAAGAACGGAGCATCCCACGGGTTCTGCAGAGGCTGGTGCCAGACGCCACGACACCTCCTTCACTAATGAACTCATCACTTGCACCTAGACGGGAGGTGTTAATGAAAGCAGGTGTAGCTTGGCTGCACCGTACACCTACAGCATGACTGACAGATGGGAGACCGCAATCACCTCAAACTCTGAACTTCTGCGAACCGACACGTTACAAGAGTGACGTGACGGAGAAACAAAGAATCGTTTTACCAAGCTGACCCTCGAGCCTTGAACTTGTTTACCAAGACACATTTCATCATGAACTCACCGTTGGGGGGGGTATTTTAAGTTGACGCATTTATTCTTGCTACCGCAGTAGCCAAGTTTTGATATTCAGAAGCAGGGGGGTTTATTTAGAGGGGAATCAGGATGGAGCAGCTACACCCAGCAGAAGCTCCTCGCATCATAACTCAGTGTGAGTGACATCCTGGGTACCACAGAGAATACCAATTTTTGGCTCCTGTAGATGGAGTACACACAGCTTTTGCTTATTCATCTACCACGGCCGGCGTTAATTCCAGACCGGTGCGTTTGGAGAACTGCTTCAGTAAGCAACCCTCTGCTTTCTGCTGGGGAGGGACGACGCGCACGGCGATGAATCACCAGCAGGGGGAGCCAGGATGAAGGTGACTCTCCAGCGGAGGGCTTTCCGGAGGGACTCCACCCGCCACGTCCCGCCGTCCGCGGGCGAAGGAGATGATGAGGTAAATCCGCTTCCAGAAAGTTCCAGAAAGCCTCTCGGGGAGCGTGTCACAGGGCTGACGATCCAATGAAAAGTTTGGAGCCGGTTAGCGACAGCGACCGAGATTCCACAACGACGAAGGCACCGGAAAACGTCGGAATGCCAGACGAGCGCTACGAGGGGAGTTACGCGTGTCAAAGCCGGCGCCGTTTTCAGAACACAACCCGTGCGCAGCCCAGAACACACGAGGACAGCACCCAACTTTAGCGGAAAGTTTGAAAATGTGCCTAGTGCAGCATATTGGATGTGCACTCCCTGCCTCAGCTTCATAAACATCTGTCCTCAGGCCAAAGGCGATGTCCTTCTTTAATGTCCCAAGTAACACTGAAGACAAGGCACGTCTCTGGTTTTAAATATCATAAATAATGTGCGATATTGCCTTTGTGTGTGTGTGTGTGTGTGTGCGTGTGTGTGCTGGAGGCATTCAGTGCTACTGTTTATGGGTGTTCCTCTTCTCCGTTTCTTTCCAAAAGTGAGTTAGCGGGAGAGCTGGCGTCAGAGATGGGATGAAGGGGGCGTGTCTTTTGATATATTTTGTTGCTCGTCTGGCTGAATGCAACTCGCACACGGCCCCTAATAAATGCTGTTTCTAACCCTTAAAAGCCGCCGGGTGTGTAGCCTGAGAAAGCGCAGCATGCTCGGTTGACAGGACACACACACACACACACCTCCGAGAACCAACACAAGGTCTGAAGCCACCTGCCTGCCAAAGACTCACAGTCAAATGTAGCTTTGTGGAAATGCAAATAGATTACACACAGGCTGCATGAATAAAAACGGCTAAATGGTACAGAGAGGCGTGGATGAAGGTGCCATGAAGTGTGTGTGTGTGTGTGTGTGTGTGTGCGTGTATGTGTGTGTGCATGTGTGTGTGTGCGTGTGGCGTGTGTGTGTGCGTGTGCGTGTGTGTGTATGCATTTGTGTGCGCGCGTGTGTGTGTGCGTATGTGTGTATGAAGGTTTCTGTGTTTATGTTTTGGGTTCTTGTCTTCTGTCTGTGCTGTTACCCTCTCGAGCGGTAAAGAATACACTTCTCGCTCCACAGAGCAAAACCGTGGCTGTGTTGCGGCGTGGAGCAGATGATTATGACCATGCCGTTTGTTCGGAGCTGGGGCCCCACCAGAAACCTCCGGCCCCTTTGATACAGTGGTTCTGTTTAGGGCAGCCAGGGCGGAGAGAGGAGCTCCACAGCCCACCGGCTCAGGGACAGAGACACCAGACGCCACGCGGCAAACCATCCAGCTAATATTCCAGCGCAGGGGCAACTGGGGCAGATTGTGGTAACGTGGATGTTTCATTTCATTTGCTCAGCTGCCCGACAGGTGAAGAGAGCAGGACACGGAGTGCCTGCCACGCTGGAGCCGTCCGAGAGCCTCGAGCTGGAGAAGAAGGAATGCTGCCAAAGCGTCGAGACGGGATGCCACGTGGTAATCTGGCACCTCCCCGTAATCACAATCTCTCCCCTTAATCAGAATCTCGCGCCTGTCAGAGGGAGCGTGGGCAGAAGCTCTGGCTGGACGGCCGGACCTGGGCCCCATCTGCTACCAATAAACCCTGTAGGACCCTTAATTTAAACAAATGTCCCTCTTTTCTTCCGCCTGCCCAGGGAAAAAAAACCTCCTTTGCGGGCGTGAGTGGAACGTTCCAGAATGGGCGGCGTGGAAACAGCCGGCATCGCCTCGGCTACCGCTGGGAGCCGCCGCCCCTTTCTGCATTCTGTCTCTGAGGTCCCCGCGCTCACCGTGAATATCTGCTTCCTTCTGTGAGCAGCTGTCAGACCACGTGCTCCGATTGGTTCCACAGGTCCCGGGCTCACCAAGGCGCCCGACCAGAAAGAGGGACGGGAATTCCAGGAGCTACCGGTACAGGTCCAGGTGGAGGGATTACTCTGGAAAATCGTGCCGGGAGCAGGAATCTTTTTAATTATGCAAGCGTGGGATTAAGGAGATGCTTCAGCTGTCTGGAGAAGAGATAAAACAGCCCAAAACGCAGAACCCAAAACAGCCCAAGACACGAGTCTGCTCTCCGTCTACACGAAGCAGCCAGCCCTTGTCTCACATCACGGCCGTCCTGTAAGACACGTGTGGATTTGCTCAGATTAACCAGCATTTAAGCGCTCGATAAACCGATGAATTAAAAGTACAAATAACACAAAGTGTCGGTTTGTCTCTTCGCAGAGTGGAGCAGCCATGTTCAAACAGTCCAATTAAAGATATTCATAACACTAATCACCTTGAACTCAATGAAAATGCAATAATCACGAGAGAGCGCTAACTGAACGATCGGGTTAATTAAACTGAAGTGGTTTAGCATTCAAAGGAGACGAGACCAGAACAGTTAGGGGGACGTGGACATTGCTCCCAGTGGGGACATTGTGGGGACATATTATCTACAGTAATCTACATTGAACTATTCATTAACATCAAAATGTGTTTATTAATTTTAGATTATTAATGTATCAGCATGTTGTTTTCTATCTGCATTGAAGTCTTTGTTCTTTTGATCCCACTGTGAGCATCCAGACCGTCACCTCCAAACAGATCTGACTCGTTTCCTCAGCTTCAGTTACACCGCTGTCCTGGGTGAGGGGCGGGGTGACAGAGAGGGGCGGGGTGACAGCGAGGGGCGGGGTGACAGAGAGGGGCGGGGTGACAGCGAGGGGCGGGGTGACAGAGAGGGGCGGGGTGACAGTGAGGGGCGGGGTGACAGCGAGGGGCGGGGTGACAGAGAGGGGCGGGGTGACAGAGAGGGGCGGGGTGACAGCGAGGGGCGGGGTGACAGCGAGGGGCGGGGTGACAGTGAGGGGCGGGGTGACAGAGAGGGGCGGGGTGACAGTGAGGGGCGGGGTGACAGAGAGGGGCGGGGTGACAGCGAGGGGCGGGGTGACAGTGAGCCTCACAATGTGTCTCCACGTGTCTGGGCTGAGCTGTCACTCACAAACTCAGTGCAGAGATGGTACGGCTGGGTAGGCCAAACACACACACACACACACACACACACGTAGACTCACACACACACTCACACACAAACACACACACACACACACACACACGTAGACTCACACACACACACACACAGATGTGCTACCCACATGTACACAGAGCCACACACACATACACACACACACACACACACACACACATATCAGAGA
Organism: Brachyhypopomus occidentalis; assembly: GCA_020368025.1. Taxonomy (NCBI): domain Eukaryota; kingdom Metazoa; phylum Chordata; class Actinopteri; order Gymnotiformes; family Hypopomidae; genus Brachyhypopomus; species Brachyhypopomus occidentalis. The sequence continues at coordinate 276,005 of JAGXOD010000085.1, read as the reverse complement.
TGTGTTAACACAGAACAACAGTAAAGACTGTAATCCTCTCCCCATGTGTCTGGGAGGGACAGATGCTTTCAATACAGACAGCCTGGCTTTTGAACACATGTGGTAAAACTATCCAAACTCGTGCTCGAAGGAGGCGTGGGCTGTAAGCTCCACCCCCCTCCCCCCTCCAATCAGTGGCACTCATGCACAGTTGATGAGGTTTAAAATATCTGCTGGTCAGGTTCCTCCAGGCACTCTCAGAATCAGGCCTCCCACAGGGCTGTGGGTGTGAAAACGAACCACCCCGACAGCGCCGTTGATATTTCTGCACACCAACACACAGGCTGCACCAATGAGACGAGCTGATGATTAGCTCAGAGGCTGGAACGGGCCTCTCTGAACATTTTCCGGTGAGCGATCTTCCATAAACAGATACAGCAACACGAACTCCTAATGAGTAATTGCAGTAATCGACTCGGTAACACTGGTTCTGTTGTCCCCGGCTACAGCAGCCACGCATTCTTTACATGTGTGACTATATAAAACAGGACTAAAGGGGCATAAACCATCCTACAAGTTCATCTGAAATGTGAGACCTGAAGCCCAGAGTCAGATTAACCAGCTACCTTAAACCCAGGGTCAGATTAACCAGATACCTTAAACCCAGGGTCAGATTAACCAGCTACTTTAAACCCAGGGTCAGATTAACCAGCTACAATACAGGTCTTAAACCCAGGGTCAGATTAACCAGCTACAATGTAACAGGTCAGAACCTTACAGTAAACCCAGGGTCAGATTAACCAGATACCTTAAACCCAGGGTCAGATTAACCAGCTATATTGAAACAGGTCAGAACCTTAAACACAGGGTCAGATTAACCAATTACAGTATCAAACTAGAACGAAACTGGTCAGACACATTCAACCCATTGTAAATTTGCCATAATAAATTGGAAAATGAAACAGGTTGGGATTAACCAGCTCAGCAATTCATCTGAAGTGAGTTTGTGTGTGTGTGTGTGTGTGT
>JAGXOD010000085.1:200000-272500 GCA_020368025.1 Brachyhypopomus occidentalis | reverse complement strand
GATCAGTGATCAGTTTGGTGTGTTTAAAAGGCTTCTCAAACACCTCCCTGCAGTGATCAGTCATAATTACTAGGCTGCTCAGACCTTTACAGAGATCCACAGGCTTCTAAATAGATCTGAGTCTTTTGAAGTGTTTCTCCTGGGCTGGTCAGTCACGAGGTTTGAGAGTATAAACTCTCCAGGCATGAGGATCTAAACAAACAAAGCAGTAATTAAAGAGGACTGGCCATGTTGATCTCCACAATGTGCACACACACACACACAGACACACACAAGAAGAAACAAAGATAGCCAAAGAAACAAACACTTTGTACAAACTGACTTTATACATAAGAAACCATTCTCTCTCCCCAATTCTCTCTCTCTCTCTCTCTCTCTCTCTCTCACACACACACACACACACACACACACACAGAAATGTATTGAAATTGAATCAGGATAAACCCTTCGAGGCATTCAGTCTTGTATTCAGGCTTAAGAAATGACTTTCTTTATTTCAGTTCACTTGCCTGATGGCAAAGACCGCAGACAGATCACATTACTCTCCTTTTCACACACGCGCTGACACCCCCCCACACACACACACACACGCGCGCACACTTATCGACTAAAGTCCTCGACCGTCAAAGACACTGTTAATCCCACCGCGCCGCTCGTGATGCCATTGTTCGAGCCTCATCGTTTTTTTTTTTGCAGAAAAATCAGAGCTAGCAATGAGCAAGGGGTTCAGTAATAACGAAATATATCTAATGGCGTTATGTAACCATCTTTACGTAAGGACACTATAAAGGCACCTGTATTCCATTGCACTTACATAAAAAAAGCAATTAGACTACTGCTACATTTTTAAATGGCAGGTTCACGAGCAGGATGTAACTTCACAAAGATCCCTTACTCATTTTTCATCTTCCTCTATTCCCCGCGTCTTTATAATGCTTCTAAAATAGCGAACGGTTCCATGATCTCTGTCACAGTGCCATAGCTTCAGCGTTGAATGTAGCCTGCATTTATTTAATGGGCGCAAATGCGTGCCAGACGTGAGAAGTATTTTACTTCACTCTCTTGCAACACTACGTACCTGGAAACAGACGCGCATTGCTAACATCTTTGCCTTCGTTAATCCCACAACTCTATTTGAGTGCTAATAGCCTTGTTTATCGTGAACAGACTTTTTTTTTCCCAGTGTAAACACGAGACTTGTTTATTTCATGTGATGGTATTCATGTTAAATAAAAGTTACCCTGATTAAATTAATTTTCTTGTTGTTGACGCAGATTCGCAGATGACGAAAGTTCAAGCAGGCAGCCGTGTCGAATGCGTCTCATATCCCGCTGTGGTTATCACACCATCAGCTCCTGCTTACTGCGTTCATATGTGGGAGTGACGAACTTAGATTATGATCTGATTTTTCAAAATACACCCCCTTCTGAAGCGGGTGTTCTGCGGTTTCTAACGAGAATACTATCTTCAGCACAAAAACAATGAAATAGCCAAGCGCGAGATCATGATCTGTCGCAGAAGAAATACCAGAATATGATCATAGTATTCCAACAAAGCACTACAAGTTTAGCTTTGTTCTACGTCTTCTACAACTGGGATGTTTACCAGTTTTATTATTTTTTTTATGCATTTCCTGACTTCCGCCTGCACATAGGAGATACAGGAAGTTAAGGACCTTGTTGCTGGGCACAATGTCTGGCACTGTAAGAGACATGTGTTCTGAAAATAAAGTTACAGCAAGGAATCAAGTGACATCACTTTAGTAAACTTTGGATTATGGTACAGATACACATTTAAATAAGTAATCCGTAATCTGTAATGGAATGCTTTTGAAGTAACTCGCATAATGCCAGCAGAGCTTCATAGGGCCTGTGGTACAAAATGGCTTCTGAAATGTAACACAGACACCAAAGAATTGCAGGCAAGGCCCAGATGTGAAAGTAAACCATCCTCTCCAGATGTGTGATCACTATCCCCTCTCCAGATGTGTGATCACCATCCTCTCTCCAGAAGTGTGATCACCACCCTCCCTCCAGATGTGTGATCACCATCTCCTCTCCAGATGTGTGATCACCATCCCCTCTCCAGATGTGTGATCACCATCTCCTCTCCAGATGTGTGATCACCATCCTCTCCAGATGTGTGATCTCCATCCCCTCTCCAGAAGTGTGATCACCACCCTCTCTCCAGAAGTGTGATCACCACCCCCTCTCCAGATATGTGATCACCATCCCCTCTCCAGATGTGTGATCACCATCCCCTCTCCAGATGTGTGATCAACATCCTGGTCTTTCCACAAAACAACCCGTGCAATGGAATCGCTGCTCTAGAAATATCCAGAGTTCGAAATGTTTCATTCAGTTCAAGTCCATTACATTCAATTTTTGTCATATTGCACCTCATTTTACAATAGACTTACACACGTAGCTTTACAGAAATGTAAGTCTAAACAAGGATGAAAACTTTTGCTGCAAGTGTACATTTCTAACAACATGACTGGGTGACGAGTTAAAAAACCATGTGCTTATTCTGAATAAAGAGCTCCACAAATTTAAGACCCCAATAAGCAAAATTATGTATGATTTATTTATTTATGCTGCTTAGGAGAGCCAGTGATTCTAATTAAATAATAATAATATACAAAACAGCTCAAGCTGATCTTGGATCAGTCTCCTACCCCATTTTATTCCCATTTTGTTATACTTACTGTCGACAAACCCACCCCCACACCATCCCATAAGCCGAGAGGCCTCTGAGTGGCGACCAAAAGCCCGAAGCTGCTGTGCATTATGGGTAATCAGCCGTCTAGACAAAGCTTTTATGCCCTATTATACCAGTGCCATAGAGGCGCGTTGCCTTCTCTCCTTTAAAAAGTACTAATGCAGACCACAGCACAACTGCGGCTTGTCCTCACTCTGCGGAGAGACATCCACCGCGCCTGGAAACCAGCAGACCACCACACAAATTATGCACAAATTGCACACAGGCCATTAATGCATTTCACGTCCGCCGGCCCAGCACGAGACCAGAGAGAGGCGATCCCCTCCGGCCGCAGGGCCGCGGCTCGGCGTCCGCACTCTGAGAACACGGACCTCGCTGGAGAAGGTCTTTCCCTCCACCTGTTCCCTTCCACGCCCTCGCTGACACGGACAGATCATTAAAAACAGTTGCATGGCAACCATAACGGTCTTCCTATAGATGTACACTGCAAGCCTTCGACACACACACGCGCGCATACACACACAGAACGCAGTCAGGTATACGAGACAGCAGGTATGGAGGAGTACTCAATGCTATTGTAAAACTGCATTGGCCTTAATTAAGCGAACAGTGCTAAAGTGTGTTTTGTCTGTTTGGCGCTGGGTTGTGTGTGTGTGTGTGTGTGTGTGTGAGAGAGAGATATAGAGATATTCACTGGTTTGCCTCCTTTATAGAAAATCACAAGTTTGTTCCTCCCTTTTGGAGACGGACAGCAGGACACAAAGACAGATGCTCCAGTTCAGGTTCCTGTTTTTCCTTCTATGAAACAATGAGGAGCTCAGATTAGATAAGTGTGACATTAAACGGCCCCTGCCATGGGCTCACAGCATGTTCTAGATAAACCTGACAAACCACGTAAAAAGAGACTGTGAGCTAGAAGCACTGTGTTCCAGAGCGTAACACACTCATAAATCAAATGATCTGTAATATTACGGTCAGCTGCGATTGAACCGTACTTAATACAGCCTGCCCTTTCATACACGGCAAACACTTTCAGGGGACACCACATTATTCAACAGAAAACTGGCACCGAACCTGAGCCTGACTGGACCGGCTGATGGGCGGCGAGGGTAAACATAGGCTCCTCCCACTCTCCACCAGGAGGAGGAGCAAAGGATCATTGCCACGGCAGCCAGGTTGTGGATGACAGATGGAGAAGATAAAAAGATATTTGGTGAAATATGCGATTCAAAGATGCGAGTGGAATCTGCACGGCTCCGCACGTACCCTTAACGTGTCATTTCATCCACAGGTGTGTAGAGTGAGGAATGGAGTGTTTCTCCAGGAGACGGTGTTACATGATGAGCAACAGACAGTGCTGTGTGTGTGTGTGTGTCCTATCATTTGGGATCTTTAGTGTGAACGTGAGCTGTCAACAGCCACCAGCAACAATATAACACCAATATCGAGGAGGGACGTGTGGAAGACGCGATCAGGAGCGATCAGTCAGCCAGCGGAGGAGACGCCGGGAAGGTCCTGACGTCCCCCATTACAGACACCCTCCATTACAGACGTCCCCCATTACAGACGCCCTCCATTACAGACGTCCCCCATTACAGACGTCCCCCATTAGACGTCCCCCATTACAGACACCCTCCATTACAGACGTCCCCCATTACAGACGCCCTCCATTACAGACGTCCCCCATTACAGACGCCCTCCATTACAGACGCTCTGCATTACAGATGTCCCCTATTACAGACACCCTCCATTACAGACGTCCCCTATTACAGACATCCTCCATTACAGACGTCCCCCATTACAGACGCCCTCCATTACAGACACCCTCCATTACAGACGTCCCCCATTACAGACGCCCTCCATTACAGACGCTCTGCATTACAGATGTCCCCTATTACAGACACCCTCCATTACAGACGTCCCCTATTACAGACATCCTCCATTACAGACGTCCCCCATTACAGACGCCCTCCATTACAGACACCCTCCATTACAGACGTCCCCCATTACAGACGCCCTCCATTACAGACGTCCCCCATTACAGACGCCCTCCATTACAGACACTCTGCATTACAGATGTCCCCTATTACAGACACCCTCCATTACAGACGTCCCCTATTACAGACGCCCTCCATTACAGACGTCCCCCATTACAGACGCCCTCCATTACAGACACCCTCCATTACAGACGTCCCCATTACAGACGCCCTCCATTACAGACGTCCCCCATTACAGACACCCTCCATTACAGACGTCCCCATTACAGACGCCCTCCTTTACAGACGTCCCCTATTACAGACACCCTCCATTACAGATGTCCCCTATTACAGACGCCCTCCATTACAGACGCCCCCCATAACAGACAGCGAACAAACACGCCAGGGTCACACTGACTTAAGCCCCATAGGCAACGGTCACCCAAAAGGATGAGTCTGAGGCCACGCCCCCTGGGCTAAGGGCTTATTTTGTTGCTTACGCTTGAACAAATGTAGCGTTTCTTTGTGGTGCCTCAAGAACAAAGATGAGGATCAATAAACACACACCGCACTGTTCTCATCAAAGGCAGGACACTCCAGTGACAATCCAGCCGCATTTATACCACATTAAACAATCTACCACACGTAAGGGGTTTATGGGATGGCGGCGTAGGGGGGAGGGGCTGGAGAAAATATGTTTATGCTGTTTACTGATTTGTCATTTCGGCGCAGCTAGCCTGCCTAATAAATCGTGGTATTATCTAAAGCAGAACGCTCGGGGAACTGTGAATCGCTGGAGGGCTGGAGATTAAGAACATACAGGGCATCATGCTATTGGGATGGTGTCCTGTTTACATAGAACACATTGGCTTCCTTTTTGTGTTCACCTTAATGGTAATTAGCTGTTTAGTATTCTAATAAGGCCATGCCCCATGCAAATATCTAAGCCAATCTACATTAAACAGTTCTCAGGATTTGAGCGAATATTTAAAGACTGGGCATTAGGTGTCTTTGTTTGGTATCATTTTCTGCCACAGGGTTTGATATGGGCCTTGGTGCAGGGTGTGAGATTAGATCCTGAGGGTAGGCGCACCAAGCTGAACTCAGCAGCCATCACAGGTTGTTGAGAAGATGGCAGGTCTGTTGATGCATCTCAAAATAGATCATATCGCTAATAATAACCAATGTTTGGTTGGGGAGGGTTGGTACTGGGCATGGAACAGAACAACAGTAAACACCATTAGGTGCTCTGTGTGGAAGCACTTTCAGAAGTTTTCAAACAAGACGGGTCTTATGCACTTTAGTGGTAGAGGCCGTTGTATCTGCAACTCTGGATGCTTTCAAGAGGGTCTCCCTTACTTCTCAGATGGAGCTTTTACTGAAGGCCCTGACGTAAGCTAAATGTACAGGACACGTGGTTCTCTGTTCTGGGAGCTTAGAGCTCTCACTGAAGACACGAGTGTTTCAGCTGAGGGTCAAACCTTGGCGGTGGCTGGAGGACGCTACATGGGCGAGAAGGACGGCGTTCCAGGTCATTCATCTGTCTGGCGCATTCAGCACAAAAAGGAAATCCGTGGCCACCACGATGGGTTCTGAGAAGGAATCCCCCCCCCCTCCCATGACCTCTGCGTTACATCTCTGAAGAGATGGCAGGTTCACTGTAACCTGCAAGGTTTTGACTCCCGAGCTGAAGTGACTGTGACTCACTCTCGGGCCTGAACGGAACAAGTGTTTTGTTCTGGATGAAAAAATGCCAGCACAGCACTGAGGCGTGTCACTCAAACACGTTCACCAAACTGAAGGAAACACAGCTGCCAAAGTACTTTGGAAGGTGGGGTGGGGTGGTAGATGGGGTTGTAGGTGGGGTGGGGCAGGGTGCGGTCGGCGGGACGGGCAGAACACGGTGGAGGAACGACGGTTTGAGGGCCTCACCCTACAAGCTTCAGGAGGCCGAAGCACGAACACGGCGCCTGTAACGAGCTCGCGGGCGCCGCTCCTGACCGAGCCGTCAATACAGGAGCCTAATTATGGTTATTAATTACATCTGTGACGCTGCGGGCTGGGAAAGAAGGGGTGAAACCCTCCACCCCTTTGTCTGTCTCCTTTTCAGAGATGTGTTAATCATTTTGGAGGCTTGTAGTGTAATTAAAAGAAGGTTGAGAGGGAGATGATACGGGGTTATAAAGAAGCCTCCACAATAGGTTCAAACACAGAGGGACAAAGATAATGTTTAACAAAGGGGTGTGTGTCAAACCTGCTGTCCATCCTCTCTCCACCCGCACTCCACCTGCTGTCCACTCGCCCCCCACCCACTCCCCAACCAGCTCTCCACCCACTACCCACCCAACCAAACTCCACCCACTCCCCAACCACACCCCACCCACTCCCCAACCACACTCCACCCACTCCCCAACCACACTCCACCCACTCCCCAACCACACCCCGACCACAACCCTGTTTCTCCCCTTTAAGGATGTAGAACCGCATGCTACCATCGTTACAGTTACACACAATATGAAGGCACTCTTAAGCTTTTCATACCTTAAAGCTACTTGACATGTTCAAATACAGATCATTCCTTACTGGTGACACAATCCATGAAATGCAAGGACCAAGTGAGAAAGCAAACAAACAAACAGATGAATAAGGAACAAAAGAAGAACATGTACACTGTGCTGAAAGTTGTGTGGCACTGACTGTCCCTGCCGTCATGGCGACGCTACACGCGCTGCTCACACACTTCAGTTGGCAGATCCTCATTAGCATGTACCAAAGCCCTTCCCAGGGACCACTTTCTGTCTGGCTGGTCAGATAACAGCGAGGAGGTCAGGGGGCATCTCCAGACAAAAGCAGTATATGACATCAAGGCGGAGATAAAGCTTTGGGGGCGGGGCTTAACACAGCCTTGTGACAAAAGCACGGTGGGCCGATTGTAGAGACGAGCTCTCGCCAGGCTCCGGACGGCTGCGAACACGCTCAGCCTCCCAGTGGACTCCGTGTGTCCGGCGCACAAACGGCCACGCCACTTCTTGTCCTTGATGGGGTCAGGCCGGGGGGGGGGCGGGGCCTTCGTCTCCAGCTGAAGCCCACCCAAGGCTCCGTCCACACCCCAGCCACCCCTCCACTAGGCACCGAAGAAGCCCCGGCGTTCTTCTCAAGGGGCCCAGAGCGTTCAGAGGGCTCCTGGGAAATTAAAACTGCAGCGTTAAACCGTGCAGGCGCCGACGGAGTTCAGAGGATGCATGCTGCTGGCCGATCCCACAGCCATCTCTGGCCGCCACCTAATAACCTGCATTATTCATGAGGAATCACTTAGCTTGTTAAGCTTATCTGCATGTATGAATATATGCATGACGGGTATCTGTTAAGAGGAACAGTTCTCACAGACTTGAACAGAGGAAGCTCCAGGCAAAGGCAACAAAAGCAGGAGGAGCGCACCCACACGGTGTACTGGTCTGGAGAGGCGAGCTTCTGCAACGCTGAACCTTTCAGGCGTTAAAATTTTACGCACGAACGTGAAAACCGAAACGTGCCAAAGCCGCCCAGGGAGGAGCACGTGGCCGGTGTCACCACTCCTGTAGATGTTCTGGACGTGCTCCGAGGAGGAAACTGGCCTCACTTATAGAGCAGTTTCCTGCCACTCGGCACCGCGACTCTTTAATGACCCACTAAATCATCATTGTGAGCTCATAAAAGAAACAAAACCCCAAACTTCCACCAGCCATCACTGAGGTCTTGGTGTCGGGGAGGAAGCAGTTGCCATTTGCCAGGACAAACACTGATGTCACACCTGACCGCCATGCCCGTTATGGCCATCGGGGGGAGCCCTGAGGTGATTAGTAACACTACAGGTAGCAGATGTGGGGTCAGCCTGCAGCCGAGGTGGTGGAACCAGTCAGACGAGGCTTCATCTGTGGACATCCGTTATTAACACGCTGCTTTGGCCGAAGGACATTGACCTTCTCCATTCTGCAGGAAACAGATGGAAGTGCTCGACTGGTTTGGGAATCACTGATTTGCTTTGTGTGTGTGTGTGCGTTTGTGCGTGTCTGTGTGTGTTTGTGAACAGGTACTGTAGGGAAGAAATAACCTATTTTCAAATGTAAACGTATTTTAATTGTAAGAGGCTATTTTAATGTATTCATCAAAATCAGAGTGTAATTCTTTAATGCGATGGTCATTTTCTGATGGACGGAGCTATTTCTATGACAAGGCCCCATGATTCTGTGCATGTTAAAGAGGGTCATCTTAACCCTGCTGTGACTCACCCTCTCTGCTCACAAAAAGGCTATGAAAAGTGAGTGTGTTAAAAGCCCCAATCAAACTGAAGCACTCAAACATACATACACCCTCCCTCCCACCCACAACAAACCCACAAGCACACACACACACACACAAACACATGGGCACATCCAACGCCACAAATGGTCACATCTACAAGCTCCATCAGAAATAGCATCATTTTCATCCTGAAGGATCAGAGCCCTGTTCTCCACTCTGTTCTCCACACGTCAAGTCCTCCATCGTCTAAATAATCACCACAGGAGCTTCTTCTGACCTGGAATTAATCAACGGTTTCATTTCCCTACAAAACTCTAGCAGCCCCTCCCAACTGTGTGAGCGTTTCACCACCTTCTTCTCCTCCACCAGCATCGTGCTTGATCAAACTCACAGCTTGAAGGCAAACATCTTGAAGCTTGAAGGCCATCACAGCTTGAAGGCCTGCTACCACGGATGGTGCCTTTAGAAAAAATTAAGAAGGAAAAAAAGTGTGTGTGTGTGTGTGAGGGGCGGAGTGCCTTTCCCGAATGTCATCCGAACACCGAGCTATTGCAAATGAGCACGAAAGGGCACGTGGCTGGAGCCTCCGCAATCCGGAGTTGCCAGCACTCGCAGAAACGCCACAAAGGGGCTGAGACGCAGAGACAGAGTGGCGGCCGCTGCCTCGCACGCCTGCTGCTCGCACGCCCGCCTCTGAAGAAGAAGCGTGTAAGCCAGGGCCAGTGCGGACCAGTCATTTCCATTAAAGAAAGGATTCGTCCTTGTCCCCATTGTAGTATTGATTAAAGGTTATAGAAATGCTGGCATTTGAAATTCATTTTGCCCTTTTTACTTTATTTTATTTTTTCCGTCGTTTGAAATGCTGCTGAGAATAACCAGCCGTACTGGCAGCCTGTGACATTTGTTAAGTCAACTTTCTCTTTCCTCCCAGCATTGGTTTGACTCTCCGGTGATCAGAGGACCATGGAGGAGGGTGGGGTGGGGGGGGGGGGGGTTTGGGGCGGAGGGGTGGGTGGTGGTTAGTGGGGCAGGAAGAAGTCCCCTGAGACTGGGTCACAGAGCTAGCCATGGGCGTGAAGAGCAAGAGATCCAGAGAACCAGACCGTCTGCAGTTGGATCACGGACCAGTAAACTTTATAATTAAGTTTGCACTTAATGTTGTAGGATTTGCAATTCACCTTGAGACAAAAGCTTCCTCTGATATGGGGCATCGTGGTGTGGAGTCATTCTAAAAGTGGAGCACGACACAGGAAAATTCGGAGTCACAAACATGGCAGAGATGGAGAAGGAACCAGAATAAGGCAAAGCTACCAGGATCACATCTGTCACGATCATATCTGCATAAGATTTCCTTGTCATCTTTGATTTTTAGGTTTTTTGAATGAAACAATGCCTTATCTATTTATCTACTTTCTAAGTACTCTTAGAAAGGAACATACTGTTTTGTGTGGTGACTAAATAGTGAGCCAGTGAAGTTCTGTACCATGCTAAAGCATCAAGCAGAACCCTGCGACGACTGTGAGAACAAGATATGGAATTTGAAGTCTTACATGAATGTGTTGGGACACCACGCCATATCCTCTGGCCAATCGCAAAGGAGCAACACACGGGTGATGACTGCAGGGGGCTGTGATGCAGCTATGAAGATGAGGACCATGAAGACGTCTCCAAGGACCACAGGACCTCCAGTTAGGTGGCGGCTCCATCGGTCCAGCTCAACCTGCGAGCTCCTGCCCTTGCGGTAAAGTCACTGCAGCTGGTGCAGTCGCACGATGGCCTCCAGACCACACTGTGTGTGTGTATCCCTGCGGGAAGACCTCCGTGTCGTGCATCATCTGACAAAAATTTGGTGAACAAATAGAAACGATAGCATAGGCTACAGGGACTCGATAAGAAGCCTTTTTGTTCCCCTGCCAGAAGTACTTTAGATTATGTCATCCTGACACACACTGCATTTTCCTCTGTTGACCGCTGATATAATCAAGTGAATCTGTCAGGGGTATCGCTGAGCGGCCTGTCCGGCTCGAGGAGCAGGACCTTCCCGTAGCCCTTGTCCCGGGAGCCGAGCAGCGTGGCTAATGCGAGCTTGCAGTCCGAGGCCCTGGCTGAGTGTAACACGGCTGGCGTTGACACGTTTATTCCGCTTAGTAAACGTCTCCGTCGCCGTGGGAACTCCAGAAATGACGACGCACTTCCTCAACGAGCTGCCAAACTCCTTTCACTCGTTAACATCCTGTTAAGAGCAAAAACCAAAACAATGCGTCACTGGGCTCCCAGACTTCTCTCAGGAACCTCAGGTTCCGGGACCTCCAGGCACCAGGTCGTTTGCAGTGGTCTGTGGTCGCCGAATTCAGTCCCAGTGCCGGTCGGAAAAAGACGACATGGTAAACATAAGAGCAAGGCTGGGACCTCGTTAAAGGAGGAAGACAGTCCCTGCCGTCGACACATCAAAAAAACCCGCGTGGCGAAATCCTGGGACTTGGGAGGTTGCGATCCGAGTCCTTGATCTTCAGAAGTTTTCAGAGTTGCTTGGATAGAGCAGTGAGTACCCCCCCACCCACTTACAGAGCCCCGAGCATTTTTACTTCATGCCAACAAAGAGGCCACATCCACAGGCAGGTTATCTGCGGGCTTGAATATTTCAGATGAAGAGCTTTAATAACTTTTCCCCCCATCAAAGGTAGGGAAATGAACCACTTGCCACCATGCGACAGCTCACTCGACCGCAGACACCGAACGCCCTCGGAGTCTCCCGGAAGACTTCCCGCTAAATCCGCACGCTACCGAATCTAAAAGCGCGTCCCCCGGGTCGTTTTTGAATCAGACGGCTGGTGGGAGCAGGACGGGAGTTACAAAACACCCTCAACCGTTCGAGGTTCGTCCATAATTCTCATTTCAGAAGCGGTGCAGCTAGACAATTAGTGAATGTCGTCTCCCACCACGGGCCTCCCTCCCAGTTCACTTTAGCTCACGAGGAAGGGAAACAAGAGGGAGGCCTTGAAGAAATGAAAAGAGCCGAAATGCAGTGGCATTTCTTCTCATCTTTCCCAGGAAACAACGTGAGAGATCTCCTCCCCTAGTCTGATAAACGCCGAATTGCACCATCAATTTGTTGTGTTCTCGCTGTCACGGAGACTGCCATGACCCCCCCCTCCCCCATCCCCTCGAACCACAAGTGCGAGAGTGTTTGCGCGCTGCTGTCACGAGCCTGCGCATTTCTCCGCCTTAATAAGGTGGAGCAACACTGCGCGTAATGAGTGTGTCCGTGACAGCAGAACGGCAAAAAACGCGTCCATGGTGGAACAACGGGAGTGAGCGGCAACCCTCTCTACATCGAGGACAGTGCCAGCCAGGACGAGGTCCTTGTTAAAGGCAAATCCTGCTGCCATAGCAGCCTATGGGGCAGCAGCCTATGAGGCAGCAGCCTATGGGGCAGCAGCCTATGGGGTAGCAGCCTATGAGGCAGCAGCCTATGGGGCAGTAGCCTATGGGGCAGCAGCCTATGGGGCAGTAGCCTATGGGGCAGCAGCCTATGGGGCAGCAGCCATCTGCTTTAGTGAGTGATTCACTAGTTAACTGGGAATTCTACGAGCACTACAGGCAGTGGGTTATGTGATCAACACAACGGCTACAAACTCAGTTGTTCTCTTATATGGCAAATCCCCTCGATCCAGAATCTTTAAGTGCTGCTCATTTGTTGTGATGCCACTTTCTTTCTATCTTTCTTTCTTCGTCGCCTTATTTCTGTTTCGCCTCGAGCAAAACCAGTTACACCTCATAACTTCCCTGTCGTCAATCTGTCAGAATGCTGCAAAATAAAATGCTTAATGGTTTTGGAAATGGGAAGACAAAGAGGAAAAAAAACAAAAAAAAAAACCCTCATCAGTTTGTCCCAGCAGCCCCGGCGGTCTGTGGGAGATATGAGAATGATTCTGACCTTGACGGCCACACCAACTGTTTGCTGCATGATGAGTGCGATGGGGAACTGCAGTGCAGCATGGGACACGGAGCCCGTCGCCCTGAGCCCAGCCCGTGGTGGAGGCTGGGCGGGAGAGACCAAGACGGACAGCAGGAACCCCCTTGATGGCTGGGACAACGTGATTAAGATCTGGAAGCTCTTAAGGAGTCTCGTAAGGCTGACTGAAGGTGACGCCAAATCCCCCCCCCCACCGATCGCCTTTAATCGTGCTCATGTCGCTCGGGGCCTTCAACAGATGTTAAATTAAGGTAAAATTAAGTTGTCAATGTTTAATAATGACTAGCGGTCGATGAAGTACACTCACTTCTGAATTCCTGTGCATTTTTCCATCATTAAGGAATTTCAAAGTGACAGCAACAGACAGCACTGGTAACCTCATCCTGGACTGGTGAAGAGTCTGGAGCAATTTTGGACTGAAATATATTGCAAAGTTCATGACCTGTAATAATAATAATAAACAAATAAACAAATAAATAACGAAATACCAGACAGGGTATGTCATACATCTTTCCTTGAAAATCTCACATTTAGTAATTAGAACTTACCAGGTCTAATAACCAGTCTGGTTGTTTAACTACTGACAGGAAAACCAATTGCATTATTTCTTGTGTGAGTTTAGGTGTTTAGCATCCATTAGATGCTTAAATTAACCCAATTCCTGTTTTAGGCATATTTGCATATAAAGTGTTTATTTAAGTGGGTTTGATTTTAAAAAGGGGACCATTTCTGGAATACACACGCATGCTCATTTGGTCTAGATACGCACGTTATCGTTTCAGATACCCTCGGAGTAAACGCCGACTGTGAAGTCATTCCGGCAAGCAGATGTCTGTTTCACTTAAAATGCATGATCAGTAAGCATTGGGCATCCTGTTGTGCTGAGACTTACTAGAAACACTCATCAACTCTTTCACGCATTCAATACAGGAAACACTCCAAACACTGAATGCATTCGCACGGCTCGGTCTAGCGAACAAAACGCTGGGCGTCTGTGCTCTGCGGATGGTGTGTTGACGAAGTCTCGGCAATTAGGGGTGACAGATGGGGAGTCGATGTGATGACTGAGAAAGGGGGCGGGCATGTGTGATGTCACAGTGGAAGCTTGCCTGCCTCGCCAGAGCCGGCCCTAGAACCCACAGCTGTCAGCAGTCGCCGCGGAAACGCCTCTGTGAAATGGGCGTGCCCCGAAAGTGTAAAAAAAAAAATTATGATAATTAACCCCTTAAAGTGGCCCACAATTCACGTTTATAATTCAATAGCTTTCATATCGCCTTCAAAGGGGTTATTGAATTATTCAAAGTAGTTTTGGATTGACTTAGGGTTCTTAAGATTTATAATAATTTAATAAACCTGGAGTTTAGGAGATTAAAGAAGTGTCTCACACAGAACACTAATATGACTAACACTGAATTAGAGGAAACACGATTTAGTGGGCTTCAGTTAATATGAATTACTGTTATACTGCTAAATGGTTTCCAGTTGACTAAAACATTTTTAGCATATTTAAGGGAGCATCTGTAAAACTAGCAAAACTGTTCAATAAACCTTTCCAATTACAGGTCTGATATGAGCATGTGGAGGCTCTGAGAAACTGAGAGGCAAGCACCCTTTAAGACCAACACTCCTCCTGCACTGGGGGTGTCCACAAACGTGCAGTCTTTCCTTTCTGTTGATATAATAAAAGAAAGCAGACCTCAGTGAGACCATCCCCCATCTCCACATATGACATAAGGTGAGTAAAGTGAGTAGGTGTATCTGACTTCATCCTGCCTGAGTGTTCAGGCCTTATCATCAGTGTTGGGGCTACTTCATCAAGTGGAGCACAGGTGAGGAACACCTCCCTTTGCTAGAGTACAGACGCACCGATGCTGTTTCAACAACCACCCGCTGGGATCGCTTTGTGCCATCTTTGCACAGATGTGGAGAATTCTGTCTGGATAAGTTTCAATTGTTTAAAAATGCTGATGAGCACAAAGTGCAGCTTCTATCAGAAGTAAAGTAGTTCAGCAGAGCTCACGTCTGGGGCTCACGTCTGGGGCTCACGTCTGAGGCTCACGTCTGGGGCTCACGTCTGAGTCCAACCCCACTCGACGACTTAGCGCCTCTATTAGCCACCGAGCTCTGAAGGATCCAACATGATCGAAGCCCTCCAAGCGCACCGGCTCCTCCGTGCAATCCTGTGTTACGGAGATGACCGAGCGCGTGTGAGAAAGAGCTTGCCCAAATTACGGGACGCATGCCGTAACTGTGACCCATATCGTGTTGCGAAAAAATACAACTTCTGAGCGTCACGAAGGTTTTTTTCTCTGCAGGATGAGTGTGGAGACCAAGGAACAACAGAACAATGGCGAGTCGGATCTGCCCTGTGGGCTCTCTGCTCTGACCTTACTCCTCCCCCCTCCCTGGGGAGGGGCTTCACGCTGCCTGGAGACACCGGCGTCTAATTAACAGAGTGCTATTCGAAGACTGACATTTCCTCCCTGACCCCTGGCTGCAAACAGTGCATAACACAACACTGAAGCCAATGCCTCATGAACTAATTCAAACACGGCCCATAATTCTGCTTATAATACAGTGTAAATGCTAAGCTTTAAGGTGTATCTCGCTAGGTAAGGTGTATTGGCATGACCACCATCAAATATTTATGTCTAAACTAGTGTAATGTCGCACGAAAAAAAGACAATGCGAAAAAATAAATAAATAAATACGGCTCAATCAAAGCTTTATTTTCAAACATCGCCAGAAAAAAAATATCATTCATTGGTGACGTTCATTACTGAGTCTGTCACTATGACTCGTTTATCATCCATGTTATCATTATCCTATTCAGTCCCTAATGGCTGTCATCAGACTTGCTTGTCCAATGGTATTCACATGATTATGGACTGTACTCCATTCAGAATCGAAGCAAATCAAAATGCTTTGTTCATGTAATTGACAGCCATAGTGGAACGAGGCATTTTACAATGGTGGACAGGCTGTATCCTGTGAGAGCTATACCATCTTCTCCAAAAACGCTGTCCACACCAATCACCCTAAAACCCAAACAGGGAGGAATAAACAAATCCTCTCTCTCTCTCTCTCTGAGTTTTCAGTCTACCCCATTATGGGTTTAGCATTCACTGAGCACCCCTGTCATATTAACGTCTGCACACAACTGTGACTCAGAACCGCTAATGGCTTTGAGGGAAATGTTCTTGAATATTCATGAGATCCTTACATGCCCCCTCCCATCCTGCAGCCCATATTAGGTGGCAGACAGAAACACTGTCCTGAAAATCGCCAACTGTGCTCATATCTTGTGGCCAACGGTACGACTGCTGGCTGCATAAAACCCGGCTAAGCGATTGTATCAGAGTTAATATTCCGGTGGTTTGGTGGCAGATTGTGGACCAGAACCGACACCAAGGCCACTCCCACCCTCGACCCATGGTTTGGTGTTGCCAGGAGGGGCGGGGCTCTGGCACAGCCGGCACACTCATCATCACCGCGACCCGAATGGATTTTGGCAGCGCCGGTCCACCCACACCGCTCTTTGTTTTAATACCAGTTTAGAGGCACATGACGTAGACATAATCGTACCACCTGAACTGCTGACTGCTGAATACAATAACAGTGACCTGCAGGACAGTCTTATTGATCGGAATCGTACTATGCCGGCAACGGAAAGTGAATTAAGATCTGACTTTTTAGCGTGACCCCATAGGAGGATATGCTAATTCCCATCCAGTACTTCACCCCTTGACCTTCATCTCCTCTCCAATCAGCAGGCAGGACCCGGCTAGTACGCTAACATTCACACCATCGCAGCAGAATACGCTGCTTTTAGTCCCTGCCAGATTACGTTATAATAAACCGTGATTTGTCACAAGCTTCAGGCAGGCTTGGCACAACACGCTCGCCATTTTCAACGAGACGTCCTGTAATACCTCAAGATTGTGACTGACACCTCTAAGGGCCAGTGAAGACACAGCTCACGCACAGCTAATTACAACATTCGAGCAAAAAAAAAGAAAATACCAAAATGAATAAAAGCAACGCCAGACGGCAATTAAACGTTCACTCATATTTTGAAAATGGATGTTTGTGTTCCCAACAGTGGGGCAGAGAAGACAGCTTCCGAAAGGCGCGTTTTGACAGCATGTGGAGTTTCATATCCCACATCTCGAAACAAGTGGTGTTCAAAGAAACCGCACCAAATAAATATTCCCGTGAATGACTCCCCTACGAGGAAGTGCTGTTCATTACAACCGAGGCTGTCCTTTGATAGATCGCCCCCAGGATGTCAAATCGTGGTGTGGTTTCATTTTACACACCCAACACTGGTTCTAATTATGTCATACGGTGGGGGAGACAATGTAGCAATAATTTCTGATGGGTGCAATCTGAAGCGTTTTAAAGATAAACAAGAATTGTAAAACTCATTGTGTTTTTTTTAAAGTGTGTGTGTGTGTCAGAAAAAAAGGTTGCACACTAACCTTTGGTTTGGATTACTGATGTTTTTAATAGTCCCTGCAGTTTTCTGGCTGGCCCATAATTACACCCTAGCCACAGAAGAGATGGCTTCATAGGTGCTCCTCTTACTGACGAGATACTCATGTTTGATTGAATAGCTGTAATTAAGGATAAACAGATCCCCTAAAGCAAGACTTTTACACAATGCAGCAATTTACCATCACGTTGCTTGCTAGCTGTTCATTCTTGCGGAACAGACTGCTATATAATTATTTACATAAAGCTAATCTTTGACTGAAAAAAAGTTCTTTGAGGCAGATCCCCCGAGACCGTCTGCTTCCAACTCAAGGCTACGTCTTAATTTTAGAACATAAAACTGACTTAGAATGTTGTAAATAACCGGAAAACCATCAAATAGGTGTCCAGAAGCCCTCCTTTCTGTACAGCTATCGGCGAGCTCATGAGTGACCAGCTGGTTGCAATAGCACCGTCGGCACACCTCTCTTAGCTGACTGCTGTTAAGTTTTCCCAATCAATGTGTGGATCATTACCACACGAGCCCCATAAATACGCTCATAACATGGTCTGTTAAAGCTCAGAACAAGATTAGTCACCAGCTGAGGATTTAACCAACCTATAAAATATGTTTCGAAAATCTGACACTCGGCTGACTTTGTTAGGGACTTATTCAGGCTTAATCAGTACATGGGTATATGCACAACAAACGTTACCAATGGAGCCCTTAACTTCGTCGAGTTTGCCACCAGGGCGTGGGCACCGTGGAGGACTTGTCGTTTCAGGGAAAAATATCAAAGTGTGATGAAAATGGTATTCTGATCCCCCCCACACGTACCAGAACTGCATTTTTTGTCCTCCCCTACAAAACAGTTGTGGTGTTTTCCCCCTTAACATTGATGTTATTCACATTAAATTGATTTAATTCGGTGAGGGACCGGACGATAAAGTTTCCTACGCAGTTGTGGCAAAGGTAATTCACCACGTAGCCTGTCACTCACCTCGTCCACAGGTGAAAAGCTAAAAACATCAAGCCCGGATAAAGGAGGACGGTTGAACGTAGAATAGTGGCTCCTGCTAACTGCTGCTCTTATGCTAACATTTAACAAAAAGTGATTTATGTAATTTACGTAAAAATGATTTATACAAAGCATTAAAGTCATGAAGTGACTGCATATTTCAAAGGCAACATAAGGTTG
The DNA here is from genome assembly GCA_020368025.1 of Brachyhypopomus occidentalis. Classification (NCBI taxonomy): domain Eukaryota; kingdom Metazoa; phylum Chordata; class Actinopteri; order Gymnotiformes; family Hypopomidae; genus Brachyhypopomus; species Brachyhypopomus occidentalis. The sequence goes on along the minus strand of JAGXOD010000085.1, from coordinate 253,874 downwards.
TTCATTTGTTCAGAATTCATTTGTAGTTCTAACATATTTATGGTGTTTTTTACTCACTTTTTCTCTCCCACAACGTTATTCCTGTACAGCTTCAAAAACACGTATTATGCAAATTAGGAGATGACGTCATTTAGCGACTTCTAGCGACGTTTAGGACAGCCAATAGCTACTTTCCTTACTGAGGAGTTGGCAACACTGGTAATTATCTCTACCTAAGCAGCTCCTAATAGCGGAAGCAGCTCCGCTCGCTGACCGGGAGCCACCGGTTCCATTAAACAAATTACCCCGCAGCTCCTAGGCAGGATCCAGCTGTCTGCCGCAGTGTGAGTCAGTCAGTCGTCTCGGGAGAGCCCGCGGGAGACTGGAGAGATCCAGGTCATTTCGGGAGCGTAAACAAGTCCGATAGCGGCCAGCTACGCCATGTTCACCACAGCAGGTAGTGGTCATGCATCGCGCGCAGGGCCGGCTGTTAACATTTTTTTTAAATAACTAAAAACATCCTGACAAAAAGTGTGATGTGGTGGTCATAGATGGTAAGAGCCATCAAAGGACGACTTTGCCATGGCAGGGTGAATAAGTTCTCTCTCAGCAGGAAGGTTTCGTGTTGCAGGAGAGACCACGTGACCGGCTTCCTGCCCACGGAAAACGCGCCCTCGGTTGTCACGACAAAGCCGTCAGTCCTCGTGCGATGTAATTCGGAGAGATGAAAGGCTAATTTGGCGGCTGGGCGAGCGGAATGCAGGGCCAGTCAACGGAGGCGCGTTCTCCCGCCGCGATAAAGCCCAGAGCAGCGGCTGAGCATCGCAAGGCTGCCGGCGGTTGTCTGCCGGCCTGGAAAATGTCATTTAGTCCCATGAGTTCCCCAGTGCATGGGCAAATGGGCATATACTTCGAGCTTTCTTTTCCCATCTAACGCTTTAATCTTGGAGCTTTCACAGATGGATTCCTTCAGCAGAAATAATCTAGAGTAATAACCAGGCCTGCATTATATGGACAGATGCACTATACTGCAATTAAATTGCTTTGAAATATATCTAATAACACATTGGTGAACCTTTGATGTAACATGGTTAAAGACTGGCCTACATTATTTTAACCACAATGATTTATGTTTGTAGGATCCTGTGAATGCGGTGAGTCATGAAGGTGTTGATTGAAGTCGCATCTGGAATATCTGAGATTATTCAGGATGCTCACAGCACACGTTGAAAAATAACATTTGCTACAGAGCTCATCTGCATATTGCAGTTTTATGCGATAGCATTATTGCAAAGGCTTATCATATAATAACGGTAATCAAAGGAGATATTGTACAGACTTCCTTTAAAAAAGGAAAAAAAAACGTTTGTATCTCAGAATGTGCAGAATGTGCTTACTATGATAATTTGATTGCATGATGACAATGAAATGATGTGTAAAGTGATAATCTTATCATCTTGAATAGAAAATTTTTTTAAAAAGGGTTTGGCAACATATGCACAATCGCAGCGCTCATTCTTATTACATAATCTTGCACATTACATGCAAATATATCAGAAGCCAGAGATGTATTCTGTTACATTGCCGGATTAGCTCGGAGGCCTCTTGGTAAGTTAGCTAATGTGCTCACTTAAACGGAGTCAAACAGGGGTGTCTGGGGTGTCTCTGGTCCCCCAAAGATTGACTCAAACTCAAGGAGTTAAGTGACCTTGTCACACTATACACACTGCCACTTTCTCATACCACCACACACACACTCGCACACGTCCACACACACGCACACAAAATTGATCCCTGCAAAAATATTTCTCCACAAATGTGTTCAGGCGTTCGCCAGTAGACGCTCTGATCCAACCCAATCTCCCAGCAGTCCCTAACGTATCAGTGCTCCAAACATCCCATCATCCATCAGGCAGCCGAGGGTGTAGCTGGGGCGTGTGTGTTGTGATGGGGGGGGGCTTCATTATCCCTACCCCACTCATCTTTAGCTCGTGGCTGACAGACAGAACAGGGCCAGGGTGATGCCTTATGAAAGCGTGAATTTCCACAGGAATTATTTCTCTTCGGTAGACTCATAATGACGGGCGGGGCTGTGTGCGCCTCTGTTCACTGTCTCCATGGGCGGGACCCTGGAGGTAGGGACACTGCTCAAGCCTGACACTATTCATTATATCCCTGGTGGCTTTGCATACCAAATAACGAACACAACCCCCTTCCACACACTGATCTAAATCTGTTTTTTTTTTTTTTTTTTTTTTTTTTTTTTTTTTTTTTTTTTTTTTTTTGTTTTTTTTTTTTTTTTTGTTTTTGTTTTTTTTTTTTTTGCCTGTTTGTTTGGTTTTCTCTTTATTTGTTTTTCTTTTACATTTGGAGAGACGACGCCGCTGACATGCACAGTCCGTCTGAGCCCACTGTCACTTATGTGCACCGCACATCGGAAATTTAGCAAACTGCAGCCTTTTTAATGAGAGACTAGTTTAAACACGCAAGTGAAGTGGAGGAAGATAGATGAGCTGTCTGCCTATAAGACTGTAAGTAATACAGCCTTGAATTACATTTTGATGCAGTGCGAAAAAAGCAGAAGAATAAGTCTTTGGGCTTTTTCGTGTAATCCCTGTTTTGGTTTTTATAATAGGCACCGCATGGTATGCGATGTAGATTTGTTTGTGAAAATCTGAAATTGCTGAATAAATCTACCATTCAGGCATTTAGCGTCAGTTAGATTCAATGTAATCCAGTGTCTCCAGAAACCTGCATAAACTGATTGAGATTCAGGTGGCAACTCACTTCGCCCTTCCTGCTCTTCGAAGCTCCACCCCGCCACCTCCACCGCCTCCACCGTCCCCGGTTAGTGAAGAGCTGAGCACAGTATGACTTTGGTGTGACTGTACTCACACCTGTCTGTGCATCAGAGGGAGACCAGCCACCTGACGGAATCTTCCTCCTCGCTACCGCGACTCCACCATTTGTTTCATCTTCGACTTCCTGAAGCAGCTAAATTGGTTAAAAGCAAAGCGTCCTGTGAGGCAGGCGACGTAAGGCGAAGCCCAGATCGGCTAGCGAGAGGCGTCTTGCTCGCTTTGCGTTCGACACCTGTTTGTCCTGGCTTTGGTCACAGCTGCTCCAGGTCCACCATTCAAAACAGAGAACAGCTCGAGTGTAGTCTGAGAGACTCAACGATGTTTTGTTATTGTATGTACTGCTTTCCAGCGCATCCTATTTGTAAGGAAATGTCTCTTTCAGTTTGAAAGGTACGTGGTACTTCCACTGCCCCCACATTTCGAGGGACTGTACGTAATTAAGGGACGGGCCACACGTTTGTGTCTTGCTTGCTAAGAAGAGCACGCCTCCAACTTGGAACTACTGGGGAGTCCCAGGAATAGAAAGGTCAGGGTAAAGCTTGCCGGGAGTGCTTAAAGCAGGGAGAGTCTTGGGCCGACGAGACAAAGGTTAACCTGTGCCAGGGTGGATGGGTTGGGGGGGAAAGGAACGCAGCCAAAGATCACCGCTGCTTCAGAGTGGAGATGCCAGAATGAAACTACGTGGACGTGGGCCGCCGTAGCCGCATGGCCTGGGCCAACACGAACGCCTCGGCACTCGAGGGGAGCTGCTTCAAACAATGGCATCAACTACAGCGCCGTCCGGGAAAACAGAAAAGTAAGTGGGTCTTTCTTGACTGGCCAAGTGAAATTCCTGTGAAGCACCGGCCAGGCATTTAGTTCACTTGCTGAAGACCAGGCTGAAGGGAGGGGGGGAAGGCTTCCGCAGGCACTGGAAGCAATGGCTGTATTAAAATCTTGGCAGAGTATCACGAGAGAAACTGTCCAGAGTCTGGTCATGTTCACGGCTCACAGACGGTTATTGACCACAGCAGATATCACGCCTAGTGCTTAACGTCACAGCTTTAATAAGGATTATGTTACCTTCTCCTGAAAATGATGGTCCCCTGTAATGAGGGATCACGTATGACCCCGGGACTGGTGCTACGTGTATGTCCCCATAAGGATATAAATACACGCTAACTGAAGCTGGCACACTGCTCTGTGCCCTCACAGTCACTTTTAGATTCAAAGTGCCCCAAAAAAACAAGGTCGCCGCCCACTTTGTGGAGGATTATTGGAGAACACAGGATGAAGCCACGCTAATCAGACTCATGCTAATCAAACACAAACACTTCTCCGCGGCAGGCGGGACCTTGTTCCACCTGCGACACCCCCGTTACGGAGTTTTGCGAGGATTTAAACAGCTCTTGAGTAACTGCTCGTCAAGGAGCAGAAAGAGCAGGAGTAATTAATTCCCTGAAAGAATTCCTGTTATCTTGTAATTTGTTCCTTACAGCAAACACCCTTGAGGGCCACCTTAACTGATAAGAGGGATGAGCACCGCGACAGTGTGGGAGGATAAGCCGCCTTCTCGAGCAGCCCGTGTGGAAAGGGCGACTACACGTCACTCCTGGTGCCTTCTGGGAAAATCCCACGAGTAGTAGACGTGTACCACTGGTCCTTTGGATTATGACAGGGATTTTTTTAATGGAAAAGCTCCATCGATATCCCGGAGAAGAGCTACTACATCTGCATGCTGGGTGTTCGGCAAGGACCCGTCTGCTGCCTGTTGGAGTCGTCATTCCTCATACACACCGTATATCTTCTTGTGGAACGCCGCAGCTTGCGATAGTTTAACTCACCAAGGGTGCCTTTCCAGCAGCTAATAGCATAGCTAACGGTCTCTGAGTCAACCATGAGTCCATCACACAAGCAACATTGACAGCTCAGGAGCTAATTACCAATACAGAGACCCAGCGGCCAGCTTGGGGGTCGATCGATCTGGCCGTCCGAATTCCGCCCCAGAAGCAGGTGGCAGGTTAAAAAGGTGGCTGCTACATTGAGTCAACAGTCAGGGGCCAGTCTGACCCGTTGCACTTAAATAAGGCATGAAAATTCAACCGGGTGGGCGTGGCTTATGTCTGCTTTAGTCCTAATGAGGGAGGGGTTTCAGTGAGAGTGCAACAGAGCTGAGGATTGTCGGCCAGCTGATGACGGTGACGCCCAGCTTGATTTAAAGGGAGTGGCTGTCATACTAACCCCCTCCCTCGGTTTCAAGCCTGGGTTTCCAGGCCTTCTGATTGGGCCACACTCTATCACTGCCCTATGGATGGGCAGCTTCTGACTGTCTCACTGTAACATCTCTGTAAGCGTACTGGAATATCCATGTTACTGACTGGCTTTGCAGAATGGATGACCTAGGCTTGAGTTCAGCTCATGTTAATGTGCATTTTATGCTGCTATGGACCTAAAGATGCTGAATAAACTGCAGTAAAAATAGATGTTTCAAACGCAGTATGAACGAGTGGATGAAGATACACTTAAATGGTGCCTTTCTCAGTACCCAAGGACACTTTACAACCACCACAAGACGCTTCTACATCTATTCAATGCGCCTGGTTCTAATTATAAGCTGAACCCTCCCTGAATAAATAAATATATAAAAACTCCACACGAACCGTGTAAAGGTTCCACGCTGAGCTGCTGTGATTCGTTTAAAGCCACGTCTGTCAAATTCTGACAGCCTGTCATATCGTCCCATGCGCCTCCATTGTGAGGCGAACGCGTTTCCAGAAGCTGCTGCCGGCTCCGTCGAACAGCTGTTTTCCAGCTAGACGAGCCCTCGTCTGTCTGCCGTAGCACTGCGGTCCCGGGACACGCAGGCAGCACAGAGGATGTCAAAAACCCAACATCAACCACGATCATAGACGTGCACGTGTAGAAAGCAAACTGCCGCCGTCGCCGCACGCGCACACAGTGCTGTTTTATTTTTAAGCAAAAGCTTTAAAAAAAGGCTGTTCATATCTTTAGGTCTAATGGCAACAAACATTTACCTACCTCCACACACACACACACACACACACACACACACACAGAGCTGTTTTATTTTTAAGCAAAAGCTTGCAGGCTGTTCATATCTTTAGGTCTAATGGCACCAAACCTTTACCTACCTCCACACACACACACATACACACACACACACACTCATGGTACCAGCAGAGAACAGCTGTCACATTTCCATCTGAGCATGCGGGCGGCTGGCCCAGCTCGCTCAGCAGGTCCAACAGCAGGAGACGTCCCCTCGGCCGGATGCGACTCCGGCAGCTTGTATGACAACACGGTCCCCGTTCTCTCCTCCCATGGAGAGCTGATGGAACAAGACGGATGGGATCAAAGGGCGCTCTCCTCAGCTGTGGTCTGGAGCCGCGTAGCCCATACCTCACCTGTCTGCTGCTTCCAGTCGCTGTGATTAAAGCGCATAACAGACAGGGAAAGCAACCAATCAGCATAAAGCAGGAAGTCACGCTCCGACCATGGCGCGGGCCACCTCATTTAGCCGTGCTGTGTTCTAGACAGTTGTTTCTCCAGCAAGCCCCACTCTAAAAAGCGTCCGCGTGCTTAACTCCACCAGCAATGTAACTATTAACACGACGTCGTCTTTTCCACCTAGTTTATAGTTCCACGTGAAGAGAGTTGGCCCAGTAACTCAGAGAACGTTATTCACACTTTGGACGCTCTATCCGTGCACGTTTGTGGAGATTTGAGTACGTAACCTGCGCAGTCGAATAGGATTTAAGAACAGCGGCAGGATCAAGATCAAGCCCTGCTGGGCTCTGGCCAGCTGGAAAAGGGCAACCTTTGTATCGATAAAGGTTTTGCAATGGAAGTGCGAATTTTGGATTAGTTCTGCTTTCCAGACCTCTGTGGAACAATTCGACTCTCACTGAGAAATAGTTACTAACCCTTAGAAAAAAATGCTGAGCTTTAAATTAAGCTTCATTCAAATCCACTGATAATGTGTTTGCATTGTAATTCCAATAGACGCTAATAGCTGTTATTCAGTGACACATAAGACCCAATAGGAACGAAGAAAGATGGTTTAAACCCTCACAGTCAAAGGGCTGGTGGGTCAAACTGCTCATCAGTCTGGTAATTATATACCTTTCTTTATAATTCCAGCATTGACGCTGAATAATTCAAATAACCTACAGTAACAAAGAGGTAAAGATCCTTTGTTCACTTGTTACAGATGCCTTGCAAACACCCGGAAACAGCTTTGTGTCTCACTCAGGAATTCATATGAATGTATCGCGCAATTTTTTTGTGATTTATTTTAAATAATAAATGTTTAATTCATGTTAGTTTTCATTCTATAATGAGCGTCACAGACTTCAGCCAATCAAAATGGCCCTACAGAAAGCACGTGCCCAACACTAGGATAAGACCAAAGTCAGGAAACACTTCAAACGGCATAAACAACAACAAGTTTGGTTGTAACAAGTTACCGCTCTTTATCGCTTGCGTTATTTGCGGTGTTGCTGTATTTTGTGCTTTTTCATATGACATTAGCGATAATAGAGCACTGCCCCACAAATAAAAATACCTCCTGCACCCGTTTGAGGGTGAATGTCAGTGAGAAGCCGATTGGATGATCTTTTCTCTAACGGTGTTTCGTCGCCCTTGCGAGAGTCATCAATAAAATTCTCTGCATGCGCTCATTTGGCTAATTGAGAAATTTATTCCAAAGGCACGTTTTACATCTGGAGCGATCGTGGTGATGGCAAACTTTGCAACTACAACAGTAATTTCTTCGCCATAAGAAATGCAAATGTAGGTGTTGTGCGAGAAAGAAAAGATAAACACCAAGGAGAGATACGATTTCGCTGCTCTGTCATGATCTGCAGTCATTGCATTTCGATGTAACCGACAGTGTCATGATGAGGTCAGTCAGTCATTTGTCTCTTGCTGTGGGTGTTTAATATGCATGGGCTTATTTACATGTCAGTGTTGATTTCCCCAGGGTACAGGTGAGAGCAGCAGGCGTAGTAAGTTGACACTAGTATGCTAATTAGCGCCACAGTAACGTTTTGAAGACATATTAAATACCGTGTCACACATTTTGCATGATGTACCAAGGTTACCATGAGGTTTTATGAATCTGGCCCACTGTCCCTCACTCCCATGAAAAACACATAATTCTCACAGGCTAAAGAACCCCAAAAAATGAAACGATGATGATGATGATGATAATAATGATGATGATGACTGAACCAAACAGACCAACCAGCCAACCCTGCTGAGCCTGAATGATGGACCTATGACACCTTCATCTGCCCTGATCTGCTTTGAAATATTAAGTCCTCTGACCCCTGACCCCACGCTGACCCCCACGCCGACCCCGGTGCACCACTCTGGGGTCTGGGGGAAGGGCCCAAGTCAGCCTCTCGTTACATCCTGCTTGCCGTGTCCTGCGCCGTCGTGTTTGTCCCGCAGGGTCTGAGCGGGCGGCAAACGGGTGATTAGGGCGAGACATTGGGCATTGATCCTGTGCTCATCAAAGAAGGTGATGAAAGGAGGCACACACTCTGCACATCCTCACACGTGTGTGTGTGCGTGCGTGTGCGCGTGCGTGTGTCACTGATTGGACAAGAGTGTGTGTGTGTTACACTGATTGGACAGGAGTGCTTGTGTGTGTGCATGTGTGTGTGTGTGTAATGACTACTACCCTCAGAGAAATAAGAGAGGCTTAAGGGCCTGAGAAGATTCTCCCCAGCGCTGATACATAAGCCCAGGGCTGTGATCCACTCTGCCCCAATAAAGGACATGACACCAGCTCCCATGGACCACTGGGACAGCTGGCCATGAGCAACCGGAGGAAGAGGCACACCGGGGGGGGGGGGCAACACAGCAACCACCTACCGACACCAGCAGGCAGAAGGACGCTGAAGACAGAGACGAGAGACAGACAGAGAGGGAGAGGGAGAGAGAGAGAAAGAGAAAGGGAGAGTGAGGGAGAGAAAGAGAGAGGGAGAGAGAGAGGGAGGGAGAGTGAGGGAGAGAGAGAGAGAGAGAGAGGCCACAAATCTTCTGTGGCTCCTGTGGCTGCTTCGTCTGTAGGCAGATGTAGTTCCTCTGTGCCCAGCAGCAAACGCATTTCTGTCTTTAGAAAGTCACAAGTAATCTGAACCCTTATTAACCAAAAAGATGCCAAGTGACCCAGAATTGCATCCGCTGAAATCAGACAGATGGGAACTCTTCTTCTACCTGCCAATGGTTAAGATTCAAAGATCGAACCGTTATCGTCGGGGGATTTGGGTGCCTGTGTGTAGAACGAGACAAGCAGGCAGCAGGCAGTGGTGAATCTCTGCAGCCTTTTCCGTGAGAGCCAAAGTGATCTGGCTGATTGGAGACGGACTAACTGCGCGAGCCCCGTGTGGGGTTTGGACCGGGTCAACCAAAATCACTAACAGCGATTGGCTCAGGTGAACCAAGACTCACCCGCCTTACGTCTACAGAACGACACCATCAGAAATCAAGGCGGATGGGCACAGTGACCCAAGCAATGGCTCCTCATGGACCATCCAGAGGAGAAACAGAAGAGCTGTGAAGGCCTTGTAAAGCTCTCCAGCCCTGGCTGAGCATGATGGACTTCCGGGGCGTGTGAGCAGGTCCAGGTCAAAGGTCACGGTCCAGGCTTTAGAAAGGCTCTCAGAGCTCGGCTTCCTGGTTAAAGAGCCCAGATCAGTGCTGGTGGGAATTCCCAGAGACCTCCATAGCACCACAGTGCAACTCAGGTCACCGAGGAAGCAGAAGTCAGAGGTCAGAAAAACTCGATATATAGACAATAAACACCTGGAATGTGATGACTCACTGCATCCTTCTGAGGGTGAGGGGGAGGATAGGGGCGTGGCCGAAGGGGGGGGCGAGGCGGAACAGGGATGTGAGCAGAATGGGGCGTGGCGGAATGGGGGTGTGAGCAGAATGTGGGCGTGGGAGAACGGGCGTGGCAGAACAAGGATGTGAGCAGAATGGGGGGTGTGGCAGAATGGGGGCATGGCCAAACGGGGGCGTGGCCAAACAGGGCCGTGGTGCTGCTGGCAGGGCTGCGTAATGAGGCTCAGCTCATAGAGCTGGGCCTGATGAGCACGTAGAATGACAGCAGTGAAACACGTCCGACCACTATCAGCTAAACAGAACTGGGAGGGGAGCAGATTATTAAAGGAGGTGACTGTCTCGGGCACAGGCTGTGGGCCACTCCCACAAAGAGGCTCTCTGGCCAATTATGGCCTTTGTTCATTATCAGCTTGGGTAAAGATTTTTGATAGATTGTAGCTCAAAGCACATTTCAATCAGGTAGAACAAGGGCATGGAAGGAAATGCAATTAAGTGTCTACTGTTAGTGTAAGAGAGATGTGAGGGAAAGTGTGTGTGTGTGTATGTGCGTGTGTGTGTGTGTATAAGTGAGTGTGAGAGAGCCTTGTGGGGGAGTGTGTGTGTGTGTGTGTGTGGGGTGTGGTTCCTGGAACAGTGTAAGTGAAGGTTTGAGTGACAGGTGTCCAGCTGTGATAGGGGCTGTAATGTGACTACAGGTCTGCTCCCTCCAGCTCCCTCCAGCTCCCTCCAGCTCCCTCAGGCCTCCACACATTATGGGCGCTGGTCAAACTCTCTGGACTTCACCACAATGAGCACCTGCCTGTCAGCTCAAAGCAACCAGGCTGAAGCAGCATGCTGAACTACTCCCAGTTCAGTGCAACTCTCACACACACACACACACACACACACCAAGTGTTCTACACACGCACACACACACACACACCAAGTGTTCTACACACGCACACACACACACACACACACACACACACACACCAAGTGTTCTACACACGCACACACACACACACACACACACACACACACACACACACACACACACACACACACACACACACACACACACACACCAAGTGTTCTACACACGCACACACACATACATACACTCACACATACATACACACACACATACATACACACACACACACACACACACACACACACACACACACACACACACACACACACACACACACACACACACACACACACACACACACACCGAGTTTTTCACACACACCAAGTGTTCTACACATGCACACACACACATGCACACACATACATACACACACACATACATACACACACACACACACACACACACACACACACACACACACACACACACACACACACACACACGAGTTTTACACACACACCAAGTGTTCTACACACATGCACACACATACATACACACACACATACACACACACACATACACATACATACACACACACACACACACACACACACACACACACACACACACACACACCGAGTTTTACACACACACACACACACACAAGTGTTCTACACACGCACACACACACATACATACACACACACATACACACACACACACATACACACCGAGTTTTACACACACACCGAGTGTTCTACACACACACAGACATACACACACACACTGAGTGTTCTGTACACACACACACACACACACACACACACATAACAGACACTGCCTGATCCACTCATTAGCAGCTCTGTAAATGGTTAGAAGCAGTTTAAAGGGAAGTTGTTACTAGGAAAATCTGGAATCTTGGGGAAATGTACCTACATTACATACAAATTCATACTGACTTACCAACACATCAGTACTTTGGTGCTTGATAACACAGAGCACAGTGCCTGACAGTAATGTACTGTTCAGAAGATCAGGTAGCATTGGTGTAGGAGGCTCCCTTACCAGGAAAAGACCTGCTAATTGCACCCTTTCAAAATCTGAATACATTTTCTTGGCATAGCTTTAATACATGGAATCAGGTTTGATTGACGTATTCTATTATGTAATCAGACTGCAGCAAATAATTATCATTACTATTAGCAGTAATCAACTTATCTGCCAATTGTACATTCAATTAATCAAGTAATTTCACTGCCCACTGTGTCACTGGTCCCATGATCAGTTGTTTTTGCTGACAGAACTCACCTAGTGGGGCATGGTGGGGTTAGCAACACTAAGATCAGACTCTTACGCCGAGAGTTACACGGTCCCGCAGGTAAAGTAAATATACATGTGTGAAGAGGGTCGTGTTGAATCAGAGCAGTGTGGTGTTATAGGAAATATAACAATGATGGACTGTTCAGTCCCCCTCAGCTCCCAGCATGCACTGCTGCTGAGACGGTCTGGACTGGGTCTCTGGGACACAGGGCTAAGCAGGCTAACAGAATCCAAAGCTCCTTATCTCGCCGCTCCACCGGGTTCGGGGCGAGGTGAAGGGAAGGGTTACTCAGCTCCACCCAATTCACACTGCTCCACGGAGATGCTACAGGTTTTGTTCACACTGAAGGACAAATGAAGCCAGCCAGTATCACATCAACGCGTCCTCTTTCACTGTTGGCTGATTCACATGTGGGTTTAAAGAGAGGTGGAAATTGGAAGAAAATAATGATAATAAAAAATTATGGTGGCATTTAGCAGAGAATATTTCGGAGCTATTCAAACCCAATCGATGCAGAACCTTTGATAATTACTGTGTAAGGTGATGGACTGCAATCAAAGTCTGCGGTCAAGATATGAGGTCTAGTTTGTCCAAACCACATTAACCATGAATTCAGGAGAAGGTCCCTGGATCACAAGCCCCTGGATCACATACCCACCACATCACCAACGTTCACTCAGCGTATCTACACCTAACCATGCCACTCTGTTTAGAACTGATGTTAGTGCTAGCTGATAAACCCCCTCCTAAAGATCCAGGATAGGATGTTGAGCATTGAGGAGCAGTAAAATGAGCAGCAGCATCTTCTCTCTCCTAACCTTCCCACACCTTAACCTCACCCTCTACCGCTAACACTGCCATCTGGCCGTCCAATCTCAAACACAATGAAAACTGTTAAAATAGCAACAGGGGTTTCAATTATATCATCAACCAGCCTCCACTACTGATGCTTCAGTTACCATTGCAGTACAGAGAGAGAAAGAGAGAGAGAGAGGTATGTTTATGTTCGTAAGAGAACTGAACTTCTACTGAACAAACAGCCTGGTATTTGGTGAGACCATCAGTACAGTTTGGACCCCCGGCACCAGCAACAGGTGCTCCGTGGTTACAAAGGAACTGGAGGAGGCGGAGCTGTGGACTCACGTCCGCCGCTGCACGCGTTAGAGAACGAGGATCTGTAAATTAGCAACCGAGCGGTACGCATGAACACGGGTCGTTTTAACAGAAGACCAGTGCCGCTAATGCCGGCTAGGACACATTCTGAGTACACGATAAAGCACTTCGCTCTGCATAGGAGATGCTGAATGTCAAAAATGTAAATGCTGCTTTCTCCATCCTGTAGCAGAGCTGGTCGAGGGACAGAATTTTTCAGCGAATGCGCGAGTCGGCCGTTCCCCTCCCCAAGTTAATACGCCGCGTGGCTGCAGGAAAAATGACCACTCCGTCCAGCGCTTCACAATCACCCTGATTATAGCCTTCCTGATGGAGGCCATTCTCCTGCCGCCATGACCATCCATGCACTATTTTCATGATGGAAAAGGACGAGGGGGAAAAAAAAAACACGTCTCTCTCTGAATTCGGACCCTTGGTACATAAAACGCTTTCATCCCAGACTCAGCCGAGACGTTGGGCCAGGTTAAGGGGTGTGTCCATCTGCTACCGAAGGTTTTGGTCTTGCGTAGGTGCCCCCACACACGCACGTCTATGTCGGACTGGTCGGGACGGATCGTGGGACCTGGCTGTCATGGACTTTTAGTCCCGAGTGGAAGAGATACACCGCACGCATGGCAAACTGGATTAGTCCTCACGAGCTCCAGAACTTATTTAACACCACCCAGAGTCCCAGCTGGATTGCCATTCTAAGATTCAATTTAACATGTCTGCTGCGATATTGCCTGGAGTCTCTCTGTACGATCCACAGTGTGTACGCAAAACCTACAACACCGGGACCCGATGAATTTAAGAATTTAAGAATTTTTTTTTCATTTTGATCTTTCTCTTCTCCCCGGTGAGATTATTAGTCTGCATCTGAGGATCTGTTTAATGTGCAAAAACAGGCTACTTTTTCTCTCAGGACAACGAACTTTTTCGAGACCAGTTTGGTAATGGTGGCGTGAACCGTTTCTTCAGGATTGTTAAAATGATTTCTCACACCAAATGTGGAGGTGTTGTGCTAAATTTGTGGGGGAGGTTTTTACGGTTCAGGAGAAACAGGACAGATTTTCTTGCTTTATACAGTAACACGGTCTAACCTGAATGGTCAAAGCGTGTTGCCACGCGAGCGTTTCACTGCTAGCGAGCGTTTAACGGCACCACGCTGTCTACAACGCAACACAACCTTAAGTGATTAGCAAAGCTAACCTGTATTCTAATGCCCTTGACATGCATACAGAGTGATAGCCTCCTTTGGCATAACATACAAGTAACAGCGTTCTTCTCCCATAAACACACACATACACACACACACAGTCTCCTCAAATATGCGCATCCATCAGAGACCATGTCTCGGCTAATGAAGGCCATGACTAGCTTGCTAACGCACTCCTGTCCTCTGGGGTGCTGTCAGCAGTGTCACGCAGGCCCGATGTGCACCACTTGCCAGGAAGCAGTGCAGCCAGCACACACACACACACACGCGCACAAAAGAAATTCAAAAGGAAAATTGGACAAATGGTGAACATATGATTCGTCGCGACAGTCTCTATTTTTAACATCAGCCACATAGGAATATTTTGAAACTGTGAAATAGTTCGCATAAACACACACACACACACACACACACACACACAGATACATAGACATACAAACACACACACACACACAAGAATAATGCCTAACACGCGAGAAAGACATTCCTCAGCAAACGCTAGCTTTCTGAAACTTCCCCAATCAGGCCAGACCGTGCCGCTCACAGGCCAGGGAGGAACGCTGCTCCCGTATCCCGCAGCCTCCTGTGGTAGATAAGCGTCTGGACCTGCGAGCCGACGTGCGCACGCACCACCGATGGCCATATTTCAATTGCCGAGTCACTGAATAGAAAAATGGGCCATTAGTTGCAGGCGGACTTTCTGTGAGTGCCTGCCGGCCTACTGCAGACTGGGAAACCATTAGCTTTAGCCTTGAACGCTCGTCACATTTTATGGCCTTGTTCTGAATGCCCCTGCCTCATTAAAGATTGCATTTATTTATTTATTTTGCATTAACATATTGCATGGAAAATATATTCCCTTTGATAGGAAATGGTATTTGTTCATGCACTGAATTCCAAATCAGGTGCAGTTCTGGGTTAGCGAGCGTTTGGCCCGGATCGGTACGACGCTCTGTGATTGTTTCAGCACGCTAGCTTGATTTGGAGTCATTTCGCAGAAGCTCTGCAGTTCTCTGCTATAACTCTGAAAGTTTGAAAGCGAGGAATAGCTCCCGCGAGCCCGTCACAGTGTCAAGATCTCCAATCACAGCTAGGCTCCCTTTATGATCTCGATCTAATTGGTTAAGACTGATGGACTATCTGCAGAGGATGGATATGTGATTGGAGTAGTGGGGCTTTGGGGGATCTGATAGGCTGGATAATAGGAGGGTTTAATGGATATGTACCATTGCGTCTCTCTGTTAATCAGCCGCAATTTCTGCCCTATGATCACATGACCTTCATGTCACGTTCTCTGCCTTTCTCACCCGGCTGTAAAAGAGCAACCACAGCAATTAAAATCTATTCTAGTACATGATGATAATAGATTGGTTATTTAATGCATCTACCTCTCTCATCCTCATCTCTCTCTTATCTACGGAATCTGCAATATGCGGCATCTGAAAGGGACTAAATTCCGAATGTTCTGAGCGTATGTTGGAAGTAAAATGGGGGAGTGGGTGTGTGGAGGTGGTGGTGGTGGAGGTGGAGGTCAGAATGCCCCTCTGAGCCCTACAGCGGCCTGCAGGCGGAAACATTCATTTAGCTCCTGGTCCACATTCAAGGGGCTAATAACCTCCTCTGGTTCTCCACCCACCACCCTCCACCCCCTCCATCCCCTCCATCCCCTCCACTCCCCCGAAGACAGGAAGAGGAACAAGAAGAGAGGGAGGAAGACAGAGGAAGCTGAAGGTGACACCTGTGCCAGTTCAACTCTGCAGACACATTAACGACTTTAATTACCTCGTTCCTTCCATCTGTGATTGATGCTGCTCGGGTCGGGCTGGTGGGTCCGTTTGTTAAGCGCACAGTCGGTGCGGCTCGGCGCTGGAGTCCCAGTAGCAGGACAGTTTCACAGGCAGAACCTGTTACATTCCGTACCATATTCGCGCGCTGCGGTGTACGTTCGTCGTCCGGGGGTTCCGGGCCGCGTCACAAGGGGGATCGTGCGGCACAAATCGGAAGCAACTGGACCCGGTTCGTTTCTCGAAGGGGTTCGAGTCCCGATTCGCCCCTACCAGGAAGCTCTGAATTCAAACCCAAAGACAATCCGCTTTTTGGCGGGAGTCTGCGCACCAGGACGAGTTTATGGGCACAGGGACGTCTCCGGGGACACGGAGGGCGACGTACGGACGTGGGGGGTGGGGGGCAAACGCCGGTAGCACAGTGCGTTCGCGCCAGTGGTGGCAGACGCCCGAGAGCAGAGCGGGTTGAAAGGTGGGCGCATTGGGTGAGCTACTTAAGCTAATTGTGGGCGGCAGGGTGTGTGGAGGCCTGCCAGGCGTGGAGGTAGTGCAGCACGGAGCAAGCCAAGCCACTGCCTAGCGTCCAGCACACACACACACACACACACACACACACACGCACGCACGCGTCCAAGACAGCCTTTTTAATAAACTCTGATGCTAATGGATGCTTTATTATGTCTTATGAAAGGCTTTTGTCTGTTACTACTACTACTGTTAATGGAATTTTACAGTTCAGCTGTTTCCTTGAACCCTCTGAGCAAGTGAATATGCAGACTTCAGTGAATGAGAAATTACATCTTCTGCAGTTCTGTGATATCAAATATGAACGCCTCAAGACCTGACGCAGAGCTCATGTGTGATGGTCCACTAAATTAACAGTGGTATTTACAGTGGTATTTTACACACACACACACACACACACACACACACACACACAGCTACATGGTAATTACTTCAGTGATTCACAGGGACACAATGCTGAAGTGGCTTTTGAGAAATGCGAATAAAATGGCAGGAAGAGTTTTGTCATTGTGAGGAACGTTCACCCACGTCCAGCGTTTCATACAATCTCTCATAAAGTTTAACATTACAATATGTGAAGAACCTTTCAAAGAAAAGTGCGACATGCTTTCTCGTATTGGCAATTTCACCATCTCGGAGCAGAGAGCGTTGGCACGGACTGCAGCCCGTCAGCGACGGAGCCATCGGCAGCTCGCCTCAAGAAAAATCCAGCCGTCATTTTCGCAGCACTGCCAAACACTCTTGGGCTGGAGCTCCAGAGCCCGAGACACTTCCAGCACTGCTTCCAGCAACTCACACCTCCTCGTTCAGCAAAGCAAAAAAAAAAAAAAAAACTACTCAGGTCTTACTGCAAAAATCTTACTACAAAAGCTACTACAAAACCATCCATGTGAAATTTGCCCACTACAATGAAAGAGTCCATTTGTTCCACAACCTTAGACAGACAGGACCTGTAGTAGGGACGGACAGGACCTGTAGTAGGGACGGACAGGACCTGTAGTAGGGGCGGACAGGACCTGTAGTAGGGACAGACAGGACCTGTAGTAGGGGCGGACAGGACCTGTAGTAGGGGCGGACAGGACCTTTATTAGGGGCAGACAGGACCTGTAGTAGGGGCGGACAGGACCTGTAGTAGGGGTAGACATACTGGCAGCAACACTGAGGAGTGTGACGGCATCCTAGTTTAGACATGCTCCTTACTCCTGGTGTACGGGTGGTGCACCTGGTGTACGGGTGTGGGGACGGTTTACAGAGGGATGGGGTGGATGTAGAGGATGGGGCTGGTATGTAGGGTGGAGGTTGTATTTTGGGGTGGGACTATGTACAGGTGGAGCAGGTAGGTAGAGGCAGGGCTGGTGTTTTGGGCTGGTAGATAGGGGGAGGTGCTGGTATGAAAGGGTGGGGGTGGTATGTAGGGTGGGGGTGGTATGTAGGGTGGGGATGGTATATAGGGTGGGGTGGTATGTAGTGGGGGTGGTATATAGGGTGGGGTGGTATGTAGTGGGGGTGGTATATAGGGTGGGGTTGTATGTAGGGTGGGGGTGGTATATAGGGTGGGGGTTCCTGTGATGGCTGGAATGGGTCTTGATTATTCATGGACTCTTGTAATGAAACACGTTTTTCCCATTAAAATTCATTAACTGCTTTGTTTACAAAGCTTAAAATGACGAGAGTTAAAGGAACTAAAAGAGCAAATAAATGTTTAAAGATTTTCTTTATGCCTTATGAATGCATATCAGCAGATGCATGTGATATAATTATGGGTTTAACTTTATTTAATTATTTCACTACATACAAACATTAAAGAGTGTTTAACATTACATTTCATCTGGTTTATACTGTTAATTTATATTTTATTTTATAAAGCAATTAGTTATTTGCTCTTGAAAAAGCCTGTTATTCACTTCATTCACAGATGTGAGCGCCCCTCACCTAAGGATCTGAAATGCATTTTATCATTTCAAATGACAGGAAACCAGAGTCGATGTGTATTAATTTTACTTGATTTCCTTTGATTTCTCGGACTGTCGACTTAACTCTGTTCAGCGGTCAGTCGATTACCTTGTCAGCAGTGGCCTTGGTCCTGATGTTCAGCGATGCTAATGCCCAGGACAAACGGCCCCTTAAAAGCCCTGGCACTAGCAATTAGCGCCGTCGTCCTTTAATGAACCAGAATTCAGTGCGTGTAGAAAGACTGCCCCTCCACCACACACCCTCAAGCACGAAGTCTGACTGAAGTCACATGACTGAAGTCAGACATTACAGCACTATATCATTTTCACCTAGTAATGGTTCACCCTGCATATTTTATGGGCTCTTTGGACTCCTTAGACTCTTGGCGACTTTCGTGTGGAAAGGGCGGGGACAATCACTCCCAGCTGTGGAAAGGGCGGGGACAATCACTCCCAGCTGTGGAAAGGGCGGGGACAAACAGTCCCAGCAGTGGAAATGGCGGGGACAATCACTCCCAGCTGTGGAAAGGGCGGGGACAATCACTCCCAGCTGTGGAAAGGGCGGGGACAAACAGTCCCAGCTGTGGAAAGGGCGGGGACAATCACTCCCAGCTGTGGAAAGTGGAAAGGGCGGGGACAATCACTCCCAGCTGTGGAAAGGGCGGGGACAAACAGTCCCAGCAGTGGAAAGGGCGGGGACAATCCAGCAGTGGAAATGGCGGGGACAATCACTCCCAGCTGTGGAAAGGGCGGGGACAATCACTCCCAGCTGTGGAAAGGGCGGGGACAAACAGTCCCAGCTGTGGAAAAGGCGGGGACAATCACTCCCAGCAGTGGAAAGGGAGGGGACAATCACTCCCAGCTGTGGCCAGATATTTGTCCGTTATCACATTCGGTGAGTCATTAGGGGCCGAAACCATTGATCTCATTTTTACAATCCCTAAATCTCATTTTCTCTCCTTCACTCTCTCCGGTATTGATCTGGGTTTGAGCTGGCGGTGACTTTGAAAAGTCCGCAGAAAAGTGGCGGTATTTCTACGTTTACGACTGTGTTGAACAGATACATAAATAGACGGAGAGATAACTAGATTACAGATGAAACAGGTGGCTGCTACAGCAGCGTCATATTACAGGTGACATCTCACCTGACACGTGGGGTCACGTGTGATCACATTGTTGATATTACGCCACAAGTATGCACCGATTAACATCAACGTGACCTTGGGGAGCCCAGTAGTGGAGGCCTCGTGCAGTGAGGACATAGCCGGCCCTACACCTGTGCTCAGTTGCGTTCATGGTGCTACACACACACACACACATACACACACACGTGCATATTTTGCTTTGATGGCTTAATTTTCAGTCAGGATAAACACCTCGTGAGATGTTCCACAGGCGTAAATGCCGCCGCTCCGGACTGCGTTCACAAAACTCCCAGTCTGGGAAAGAGAAGCTGCAGGGAAGGAAAATGAGCTACAAACCACCGTAACACAGCACTTCACAACACACCTCCAACACCACCCGCTACACCTGCCACTACACCTCCAACACCACCCACTACACCACTGACACCTCCCACACCACTGACACCTCCCACACCTCCTACACCACCAACTACACCTCCCCCACACCACCCACTACACCTTACACACCTCCCACACCACCCACTACACCACCCACACCGCCACTACACCTCCCACACCTCCCACTACACCACTGACACCTCCCACACCCACCATCCCTCCTCTAGGGTCTACTGTTTGGGCGGGGTCAGTGGCTAATGTGGCTTGATTGCTCGATCAGGTTTGATTTGTAAATTGGCTGAAAAAAACCTGTCCAACAAAGACAAGTGGCTGCATGAATCCAGACTGGTGCGGCCACTGTAGCTGCTTTATAACAGCATGTGGACAAACAAATCACTTCAATCAGCGTGGATCTGTTTTTATACCTGGGATGGATGTAGTCACAGGAGAGATCTACATCATTCTCTCTAGATAATCCATAAAATAATCTACAATAAAATTTACAATGTATAAATGACCTGAAGATATAATGTTTGCTATATATCTTGATATAATGAGAATAATCTTATATCCAAATGATTCAACTGACAAAATGCCATTGTTACAATATAAACATTTGTGGTTAACGCCTCCATTTTTACTGGCTCCAGCCAATCATGCGTAGTTTGGAAATCTGGACCTGAACCAGTGAGTCAGAACACTCTACTAATGCTGGACCACACACCCATGCACACGAACACCCACAATGCAACAGCATCTCAGCTAAAACCAGGCTTCCTGCTCCAATAGTAAGGTGACATTTTATTAAACAGGACCAGGCTGGTTTAGAACAAAAAGTTGCTTTTTAGAAGTCTGAGGAATCTTCAGACGCGCAGTCGTTTGAAGAGAACATCTTCGAGTCTTTGAGAAAAAGCTTTTATGTGATTTATCAAGTGACTCATATCTCTGTTTAGGTTTATTTGTTCCGCAGCGAAACGGCAAAAGATCTCGCCTGGATGAGAATGTAATTACGCAGAAAAACAGCTGCAGCTTTCTCAGTATTCAGACGTTTGTTTTCCCTGCTGTAAACAATAGACAAACGGGACGGCGCTACACAATAACGTGTGTAAACATCCTGGCGGTGTCTGTTGTGATGTTAAAACTGCTCAAAAACACACAAAACACGTTAAATAGGAGAAGTGAAATCACGTGGATGTGATTCAGTCATACAAGTGTCACTTAATGTCACTTAATTAAACTTAATTCATCTTAATTCATGTTAATCTCCAGCCTCGTCTGGTTTATCGTCGCCTCGTTTGGTTTGCTCCTACACAGACTGCACGTCACAGTGCCCAGGTTTAAGGAGTCAGACATACGTTTAGCCTTATCGGGGAATAAAAAACAAATATATATCTCAGCAAGTAAAAGGGCATGTTTGAGTGTTTGCAGTGCCACCGGCTTCTCCCTGTGCTTCTCTGACACCGTGACAAGCAGCAGTGAAGAGACAGAGAGAGAGGTGGAGAGAGAGAGGGAGAGATGGAGAGATAGAGAGAGAGTGAGAGACAGGGAGGGAGAGATGGAGAGAGAGACAGACTGAGAGAGAGAGACAGGGAGGGAGAGATGGAGACACAGACAGAGACAGGGAAAGAGGTGGAGAGAGAGAGACAGGAAGAGAGAGATGGAGAGAGAGACAGGGAGAGAGAGATGGAGAGAGAGAGACAGGAAGAGTCCTTCCTGTGAGCAGGTCATGGTCTTTAGGAGAATCAGCATCTCTTTCCCTTAAAACTCCAGTAATCATGAGTAATGTGCTACTGATCAATAGAAGTGTTACCAGTAGCATGCAGATGGATGGGTGATGGTCTCTGTGTGTGTGTTTATGCGTGTGTGTGTGCGTGTGTGTGTGTGTGTGTGCTCTACTATACAAACCATATTATTAAGCATTACTGTGCAAAATTCATCGGACACTGAAATATGTTTAAATCTATTTGTCAGCCCCATGTTTATTTGCTCCAGAAAAGTGTGTCCCATGGCGCTTCCACGCCGCGAAGAGTTATTTTATCCATGCGGCCCTTTTCTGTGTCCTGTACTGCCACTCAGTCTCCGTTATGTTTCCATTACGTTCAGGGTGGGAGTCTTTTTACCCCGCGCACTCTGTACATTTCAGCATTTAACACAAAACAGACACTTCCTGCCTGAACAAACAGCTTCCTGGATGGCCCCAGATGTTTGCACAGCGCCCTATACGCTGAGCGCCCCGTCATGTCGACACCAGGCTAATAATCCGAAACATTCCCCCACGAAGTCTCTCAATATCAGCCAATTATTAGCCAGAAGGGTGCAGTGGTTTGATAATCTCTCATTAGTGCCTTTAAAACCCTGGAGGAGGCATCCAGCAAAGCCTGAAATCAGCGTGACGACGACGCTGTGGCAGAGCGAAGCCAGAGGAAAACGCTGAGGAAGAGCGAAGCCCGCTGGGCAGGAGAGCGTCGGAGTGACAGCACACCAGCGACAGGCCGGGTCAGTCCGTCACCCTCAGGCCCAACAGCAGGGCGGCGCCGAGCGCACCCACCTCGGGTCATGTCACATTCTGCAGACGTCTGCGCCGGAAGATAACGCTGCTCTCCTGTACGGCGGTTGTTCGACTTTTTTTTACAAGTTTAGACCAAAGCACGTCCTGTACTTGTGATGACGATGACAAACGACGATGGCCAGGCTATCCCACACACATAGGCTCTCCAGCAGAGTTTAGCTTTCATGCTAATCTAATGCAAACCATCCTGTCTCTACCAGGCAGAGCATGAATAGCCAGGCCTGATAAGTCGCACACGCTAACCACTTTAAAAGCCTTCAAATCTTCTGACAGTCGGTTTCACATCACACTCTATTTCCATTAAGACTCCTGCTTATTGAAGATTTTCCGTGCGGCTATTAAATGATTTAAAATACACTGGGCTTATCAGACTGGCATCATTGCTCATTACTGGCACATTCCTGAATGGTGTGAGGTGAGAGTTTTTGTCCCACGGACACCACTGACTAAAGACATCAATTTCTGGGCTGCTGAAGGTGTCGGCACCATGAAATGAAGAAGGGAAGTGAATTTGGAGGCAGATGTGACTCTCCGAGTGGCTCCGTCCGTCTCCACCTGGGCACACTGGAGGCTCGGGAAGCACTCCACCGCCTCCGCCAGTCTTCGCCTCCGTCAGTCTTTGCCTCCGTCAGTCTCCGCCTCCGTCAGTCTTCTGCCGTCGGCTCCTGGAATATTATTTCCCACCTCGTGGTTTTGGAGGAAGGAGAGGGACTGGGGCATCTGATAACCCACCCCAACCTCCGCCCACCTCTCCAACCCTGCTCAGGGTCCCGTTCCCCAAAAGAGTCGTAGTGTTAAAATCGTCAGCAAGGACAAAGTGAGAGTGTGTGCTTGGCGCGATGCTCGCGCGAGCGATTGAGTGACTGCGCTCTTTGCGAATCCCTGCCCAGTTCGGTGTCCACATTGCAGGTTGAAAAGGGTTTTCCTGAACGAGCCGTGGACAGGGGGATTTGCTTGTGATGTATTGACTTTTGGATTTGCTTGCTTGCTTTAATTTCCACGAGGAAACCTTTGACTGCGAGGATTCTGGGGACGGCCTTTCGCTCTGGCTCATCTTGACCCCACCGACCTTGCGTTGTTGAATAAACGAAAAAAGGATGATGACCCAAGCAGATATGCAGGGGCTGGTTGCCAAGAGTGTTCAGAATGCAATTAAAGAGTCCTCTCCATCCTCGGAGAAGCTTGCAGCTCCTTCATGGTCGGATAAATTTGCTTGCGCTTCTCAGATTTCCAGACTGGTGAGGAACAGGAGTGGGATTACTGAGATTATGAAAACATCACCAACGAGCAAAACGGAGTGAAGAAACGCGCCACGCGCAAACATCATTGGCCGACACGGCCGTCCACTCACGTTCAGCTGAGTGGCTGTTGTGCCAAGCCCATTGTGACACCCAAGAGCTCCAGAATAAATAAACAATAAACAAAAACAAAAAGCTCCAGTTCGCCAAGGCACAAATGTCCCTGCGCGCCGTCCTGCGGAGTGAGATCCTCAACGAAGACCTCAAAATAACCTGCAGGCTGAGCAGTCCGTCTCATTCTCCACGTGTCTGCAAGTTGAAATGACTTGCTAGGCTGACGGACGCAGTAGAGGGCAGGGAGAACGTAAAGAACACGCACCAGCACACGGGGGATAACAGGGCAGACAGATCTGTGGTTTTGGAGAGCGGATGTATATGGTTAGCATCCCTCTCCTTCCCGGAACATCTCGAAAGCACTATGGCGACTCCTTAGCTGTTTCTGCAGCTAGCAGGAGTGAAAGCTTTTCTTGCCTGGTATTTGTCCAGCTTTGTATGTTTCACCATGGCGTGCTGATTCGCACCTGTGTATTGTTACATATTCCACTGCGAAATACCTCGAGACTGAACAGGTGGTTGGCATGTTCCAGTGCCGGTGGGAGCTCTCTCTGGAGCTGGACTCCTTGCTACAGGCTGTGGAGATGGCCACGGAGTCCAGGGTCAGAAGGTGCCCACATCTCCTACATCTCCTAACATCTCCTATCTCCATCGCCCACATCTCCTAATCGGCCCCCACGCGTGCTAGACTGTTAACGAGAGACGGCCGAGGGAGCACTTCAGGTCACATGACACATCCAGTGTGGACGTGGAGGTGTGCAGAGCCTCACCGTGAGCTCACTCATCCTCCTTCCTCAGCATTCACACACACACACACACACACACACACACACACACGGTTTCATCCGTGTGTCAGCTCTTCCTAACTGCAGTTAAAGATGGTGGCTGAACTTTAGTCAGCCCCACTGTCTGCCTCCATCAGACCCCTGATGACAGCTCCTACCCCAGGGCGGACAGGACTGTGCAGGAGCCCTGGCTAACCAACACCAGGCTGGGCGTAACGAGGGTTGGAGCACATACCCCCCTCACACCACCCTCACACCCCCCACTCACCCCCTCTCACCCCTCCCTCTCAAACATGTAAATGGCATAAATAATATTACACATGCACACACACACACACACACACACACACACACACACACACACACACACACACACACATACACACATGTGCCCACACACATACATGCGTACGCACACACACACACACATGACCACACACACACACACACACACACACACAGCTGTGCGCTGGAACGTGAATCAGCTGACCCTTCACCTGTCATGGCTGCTCCTGTATCAGGACCCTGCAGGCCAGACTCTCCATTAGCACTGCTGCTCAGGGGGCGTCTGAGTGGGAGACTCCGCCCCTGCAGCCCACATGCATTTCTATGCCGACGCCCCTTCCTCTGGCTGCTGTGAACAGGCCACTTAACCCCAGCCTGCCCCAGGGTCTGCGTGCCCACCCCCCACCTTCCCAGCCCCACCCCAAACCTCTGCCAAACCAAAGCTCTGGTCCCGCCCCTGGCTCACGGCCAATTACACAGATGAAAACGTACTCAGCTCTCCTGCCTCCATCACACAGAGCATCATACACACGTTAAAGAAATTAACTGAAATATGTGTGTAGGTCTGTGCTGTTCTGGAAATCCTTAGGTGTGTAGGTCTGTGCTCTTCTGGAAGCCCTTCTCTAATGCAGTCATCATAATCCAGTTCCCCTCATGCTAATACCTCATGTTCTTATGTGGTTCTCACACAGTTCTCCTCCACTGCTCTGGACTGTGGGATCAATACAGGGAGCAAAAGTGTAACTGCACCATCAGACACCAGTGAAGAACCAATATATGTTTTCTCTCTCTCTCTCTCACTCTGTCTCTCACTCCTTCACGCTCTCTCTCTCCCTTTCTCCCTCCCTCTCTCACCTTCTCTCTCTCTCTCTCTCTCTCTCTTTCACGTTCTCTAACCTCTTCTTGCCTTCCTTCCCCCCTCTCTCAGTCTGCCCCCCCCCTCCTCCAACCTCCATGTAGTGCTATGGTGTAGTACATCCAGGATAGAGGCCCTGATGCCCGACTATAACGCCCGCATCTCTTCACGTCTGCTGTCGTGTAGCTGACAGAAACTTCCAAAAGGTATACGAGGAGGCCGGCTGAGCGCCTCACAGTGGACCTGGTAAAACCCAGGTGATGATGTAAGAGCGAACACTGCCACCACAAGGCCAGACACACGGCTCCCCCTTAAAGGCAAACTGCAGTAAAGAGACCTAACACGGGCGGCAGGAAGTGACACTGAGCAAGCTCTGTAAAACGGCAATAAATAAATAAGTGAAAAGAATAATCGCGTCTGAAGCTGTTCCTCTGCTCAGTACCGCCCCCGGACTCAGTGCAGCTGTTATTCCTGAACACGTCTTCTTGCGACATCTTCATATCTGTCTTTTTTCATATCCCAGCTGAATAATAGATGGTTCAGGTAGTCGTGGAGGGACCTGTTGACCACGGGGAATGAGCCTACCTCTGTGTTTATAAGATGTGTCTAAGAGGCTTGCTGGACATTATTCATGAACACATTTTCACACACATGTAATCACAATAATTGGAGTAGCCATCCTGTCCAATTTCAGAGCACTTGCCCAAACCTTTTAATTGACCTTTACCATCTCTCACCAAGACTAGTGCAGCAGGCTCAACACTAATAACACTGCTGTACACTGGCATAATAGTGTGTGTGTGGTCTAACACACACACACACACACACATCCATGACACCCCTCCCCTCTTCCACCTGACTCCTCTGCACATAAGCACAGTAGGATTTCATCAGTTTCCATATCCCCTATTTCCCAATCCTGGATTTCACCTATTTCCCAATCCTGGATTTCCCAATCCTGGATTTCACCTATTTCCCAATCCTGGATTTCCCAATCCTGGATTTCACCTATTTCCCAATCCTGGATTTTCCCTATTTCCCTATCCCCTATTTCTCAATCCTGGAATCCCCTATTTCCCTAATCCCCTATTTTTCTATCCAACCGCAGGGATGTGACATTTTCCATGGAACTGGACTATTATTTTACCCAATACACAGTCCACAAACCTTTTGTTCCATTTGCAGTCAACGGAGGAATTGAACAGAACAGCCTAAATTGGGTGCAATAAGGAGGTCTGCAAATGGACTGAATCCTGAGCCGTTCCCTTAGTCCAATCACTCCACCATACAATCACAAACCACTGTATATATATATATATATATATATATATATATATATATATCTACAGACATGCTGACCTTTATTGCAATGTACAGTTCTAACATGTCCATATCCTGAGCACCAGAACCTGGCAAAGCGCCTTTTTCCGCCTGAGCGGACAGATTTATCAAGCCTGCCGGAGGTGTTTTCACATCTGACGCGCCTTTGAAGAATTATCTGGTTGGTGCACGAGGCAGTTTGTGGTAGTCAAATGGGACAAATTCTGGAGTAATTCTTCTCAGCAGCACAATGTCTTTGGAGGTGAGTGTAAAATTTGCTGATCAGATTGAATCTGATTTGTGCAGTTTACTCACACGTAGACTTATTACTTCCTGAAGCCACGCCTTCACTTTCACGGAATACATCTATGCAAATATCTATTAAAATATCCCCATCATGTGATCTGCATAATATGCACCATAATATATTTAAACATCATATTTAAAACACTTGATGTAACTGGGTTAATGATTGGCCCATGTTATTTTAATCACATTGATTTATGCGGCCAGGGAACATTGAGACTGGACTGGTAAGCAGCCTCGTTTGTCCGTATTGAAATATTCAATAATCTTTAATAAATGATATGTTATGCAGTACTACAAGCTCAGAACCACTGTTCAACATGCATGAAGAATATGAAGTCCATATCTACTCATGGAGTCCACACTCAGGTCCTCCATCTACACGGGCTCCCTGCCAGATCCCCATTTCTCGCTGTATGCTGCATCTTAATTGGGCAGCGAGATGTGAGCCATGGTCCAATATCGAGGGTCCAGAACTTCTCCCAAGGTTGGTTCTGTGGTACCTGACCACTGACCGCTGTAAGCAAAGTCTCCTCACAAGGATTCCTCTCTCTTCCTAGGCGGTCAAATTCAATATCTGCTACGTTTTGTTGCTAATGCCATTCATTGTATTATGTCACAATTCATAAACATAATTAGATAAACGCATCACTAATGCATCAGAGGAAACTGCTTAGCTGTTTGCCTGGCCATTTATTTTGCGTTATTCATAAATAATGCAGATTGAGTGCATTTCACCTTCTCCCTGGTCTTCTAAGCAGCTTTGGGTAAATATAGCTGCTGGCATCTAATACGGTTGTTAAAACGCTTGTGTTTGTCAATGAGACTTTCTGGAAGCAAAAATGCAGAGATGAAACAGACAGGGGTCAGAGGGTCGTGGGGTGCTTAACCCCGACCAGCGCTCGGATGGGGCACTGGGCCGCCCGCCTCTCCAACACGTTGCCTTGGTAACGACTTTGCTTCCGCTTTCCAAGTTGTTAGACCAGTAATGGCACAGGAATCTCGTCTGCTGCTCTCGTTAATTCGGTCCGTGGGAAAATCGGCAGACGCACAGGATACTTACGTGGGACCTTTTCAGGGAGCTCACCAACTTCATCCTGTTCATGGAAGCAATTGGCCGAAGTCCCTACGAGGCTGAGAAGCCAATTGGCTGAAATCTCTGCACCTTAAATCCCCACCGCCCACCCCAGA
Organism: Brachyhypopomus occidentalis; assembly: GCA_020368025.1. NCBI lineage: Eukaryota > Metazoa > Chordata > Actinopteri > Gymnotiformes > Hypopomidae > Brachyhypopomus > Brachyhypopomus occidentalis. The sequence continues at coordinate 225,189 of JAGXOD010000085.1, read as the reverse complement.
ACTCCCATAAAGTCCAATTTGCCGTGTGTCCGAGCCGGCCGGTTTAGGTAAATGGTCCGTCGTTTGCATGCCGCATGATTTTCCCAGGCAATAATTCAAACTAATCAGCCAACGGCTCTGAAACATCCGCGCAGTTTCATTGAGTTTGGGGAATAGTTCTCCTAATGTCTGCAGCCAACAATAAAAATAGATGTTTCTCGGCATCACTAGAGGATGCGCTGGTAAGGGCTCCTGTAGGAGTTGTGTAAGTCCATGTGATGGCTGTTTAAATCCTTTTCGTGTCTCTTTCCCTTTATGAGCCGAAGAACCTCTGCTAGTCAAACCAGGATTTGAGATCTTCTGCCCACACCAGGCCACACACCTTCCCAGGAGCTGCTAATCGTGGGAGGGGGGGGGGATCGCTGTTAAACACGCAGCTGCAAACGCAGATGCGTAGACAGGTGCCGCCAGACAGGAGAAGGGCTGCACCACCCGTCGCATCCACCACTTCTCCACCTCTGAAAACTCACCACTGGGGCTGGATGGAACAGATATCTGAGAGATGTCATTCCACTCTCACCAAATGACCCAGTGCAATCTATGTAAAACGATAAAATAATAAAATATGTATCAATATGTTTTGTTTACTTACTAATTCTTAAAGTGAAATTATGGAGAAAGTGAACAAGTCTGTAATATCTCAGAACAGTGCGTGTTTCTTTAGTGAGAGCTTCATCAGAAGGTGCAGTTTCATGCTTCTGTGTTCTTCAGTGTTCATTGTTTGTGGTTTTTGATGAATATCACGGTTTGTTCTCGGTGGCGAACAAGCATGTCATTATGGAGGCTCTCGTCGTCAGCCTGCCTCTACACACGTCTCACAGTCGGACATGCTATCCGCAGAAGTTTGCACTATGCGAGCATGATCCAAACACTGCTTTGGGCAACCAAGAGTGTGGCCGCAATTCCTTTTCACAGACGGAGAATGAGCAGATATCCCAGTTTGGGGTAATGAAGTTACGGGTCAGTCTGAATGACTGATAAGCCTCAGAGAACACTGAACAGACACCCTGATATGCTATTGCTTCTTTGCTTAAACTGATGCCGCGCAGTGAACCGCACGGCAACGCGACGGAGATTTCCGCCGTTCAGAAAACTTGTTTGCTTCCAGACATTAGAGTCTGGGTGTGGTATTTAGACTTGGCAGCAAGATGTGGAATACCGTTAGAGGCTCATCACAGTTTTATTCACATTAAGCCTCGGAAGCAACGTTTTGTTGCTGAGAAGCAACTTCATGTCACACCAGAGCACAGCTCAGTACCCAAGAACAGCTGTTCAGTGTGGAACACGGTGACGTGTGTCTGGTTTGCGCACGTCTCGCCTAGAGGACATCATAGGACATCTGCAGTGAATGTACACATAAACAATTCGTGGTTACACCTCTGACCGCGTGATCTGGCCCAGGCCCATATGAGTGTCGGCACCGGTGTGTGTGTGTGTGTGTGTGTGTGTGTGTGGTGGAGCAATACCGCAACCTGTGTAGGAACCTACATGGGAAGTGTGCCAGCCTCCACCCGGCCAGCACCACCCGCTCGCCCCCACTGCCTCTCTGTTCGCACTGACCTCGAACAAAACGAGGCCAGTTTGGCACAGAAGGACACCCGCACGCCGATAAAGGTCGCAAACGTTCAGCAGGTGTTGGAAAGCTGGCAGTGTGTTTGGTCAAAGGGCGGAGGGGGACTCTACACACGGCGACTCGGAAGTGAAATGCACAACGTCGAGCCGCCTGTTTACCGAAGCGCAGACACACGCGGCCTTTGTCTCCGCACAGCAGGACCCAGATCAGCCGGTCTGTTTAATGCGAGTCGTCATAGACAGTGAGGCCCTTTCCAGTCTCAGCACTTGCGCTAACAAGAGAAAACGTGACTTGACAACCACGCTGGATGCAGGAGGCAAACCCCCCCTCTACCCCTTTCTGAGATAAACAGAATATTCATACAATCCCAAACCATTTGTGTTTGATAGCTATCATGCCCTCTTCTTAGACATCACATTGATTTATGGTCGGTCAGCAAGTGGACCGAGAGGAAAACAAGTTAGGAGGAAACAGATTTACAGTGAGCTCTCCACAAACATCTCACTCCACAAACATCTCACTCCACAAACGGAGCCGTCTATGTGTCTGCGAGATGCTCATCAGTGACTCCTCCGAGCGACCAGTGAGACCACGGGAGACTTTGGAGAGCTGGTCCCAAAATCTCAGGCCACCATAAGCAATTAGGGCTCCCCCGCGTAGGAGCCACAGGTCTGGCACAGCGAGCAGGGGGCTTGAGGGAGACCCCAGGAAACCATCAGGAGGTATCACTGCAGGAAGTCGTCTGGGGAACCTTCTAGGCCAGAGACGTTTCTTAAACAATCCCCGGCACACGACCGCCAGTACACTAAGGCTAAAGGCCAAGCCAATTTGCCATGTAAACTGTAGGCGCTGAGTATCCTCCCGTGGCTGAGAGCGCAGGCTTCATCCAGAGGAAGCCCTTCCCTATAGGAGCCTGCTGATTACATGCTCGGGGCCGACCTCCACGTACAGAGTGGCGCTCCAAACCGGAACGGACCTGCGCCTCGGATTAATAGGCATCGGAGTGAAAAAACGGGGTGGGAAATATCCTCCATGCTCCGCCAGGCCATATTTCATTAAAAGATAAATATTAAAATGACCAACTTCTTTATATCAGTTAAGACCATGCAGCGTCTCCAGAGAAGGCAGCGGTGATGGGCTCCTGAGATGAGAGCAGGCGGAGCTTGGAGCGATGAGTGAGAAATGGAGAGAAACAGGGAGAAAGGGGGAGAAATGTGTGAAACAACAGGGAGGAAGTGAAGGAGAGAGAGAGAGAGAGAGAGAAGGCAGAGGAGTGAGCAGTAGGAGAGGGATTGTCATGATCTGAGGCCCCAGAGTGATCGCTACGCCCGTCTATGCCTGGCATTCAAGTTGATTAATTCCACACTACGATTAATATTTAAAAAAAAAAACCTGCTCTAGGTTACAAAAGAGCAAAAATTTCATTTAGTCTAATATTTTATCTTACATACTGTGAACATAGAAAGAAACTGACCTTTTTTTCGTCAAATCAAATGTAATTTCCCCTCTCTCACACTTTCGAAACTCATCATGCAGTAATACAAATAATGTTTAATGCGCTAAAAGCCTCTTGACTGAGATAAATGCAAAGGCGTGGGCGTCGGCGGGGCACGCCAAAGTCACGTGAAGGAAAACCGTCACCCGTAAAAGCACACACCTGCCGAGGCCTCGTGCAGACCAGGCTCGCCGTTTAGCGCGGAGGAAGAAGGGGTCGTTTGGCAGCATGTGAGTGAGCGTTATCAACGACTCATTTACGACTCCGGCACGGATCAGTCGTGAGAATGAAGTATGAATGAAGTCGTGCGGGAAGAGTGTGTGAGAAGTGACTTTTTAAGGACGACACCCATGTGCCGCCATTGAAACGGCTACAGATGTATTCGAATGTACCGAAGGACGTTCCCATCGCTCCAGCGCTGCGCTTGAAGTCATCGAGCTCTCCTCTCCCCGGCCGTGAGCCGAGAACGTTCTGGAAGGCCTCCAGGCGGGATCTCCTCGCTGGGAGCTCCGTAATTGGACCCTTTGGCACATGGAGGATCGAGGCCGAAACGCCACTCGTGTGAGACTCCTTCAGGGAGCAGGAAGCAGACACACACCACCGGGTGGAAGCCCACCATCAAAGTACCTCGGCTGTGCCATATGGCGGCGGGGAGGGCAACAGCGGCGTCGAGGGGGTAAAAAAGGCGGCAGGTTCGATTTTTGGTTCCTGCGAGGGTAGTCGCTAGGCTGCCTGGGTGGAGTATGCTAATGCTATGTGTGAAGACTAAAGCATCTAACTCAATACTTCTTCAGCCATAACATCTTTTACTTCAGATGAACGGGGGAGGGGCGTTCTGAGCTGAAGAGGAACGCGTATCATCCCGGTCACTGGTCAGCTGGAGGACTGGTTTAGAGAGCCGGCATTAAACAGATCGACTAGATCGAGATTTTGTCATTTTTCAAAGGTAAAATTCACCTAATTTTGCTTGTGAATGACAAAGTTAATCTTAAAATGATTGAATTCATTATATCAATCAATCATCTAACCGTGATTACTTTTGAGGCTTCATTCAATTAAAAAATTTTTTTTTTTACTTAATTCAGTGTAATTTATGAGGTTGCTCTTTATCCCTATACTGTTTCAGTGAACAAAACCTGTAACGGAGGTTTTTAGTGCTTTAAGAAAATGCTCTTCCCTTATCAACACAGTATAAAAGTTGCAATGGAGAAGAAACGTATTCTAAAACAGCTGATTCCCAAACCCCAGACTGATGGGTTCTCCTCCCACTAGCTCTTGCTTTCATCTGTCGACTGGATCCGCCCGCTCCCACAGCCATTCCCTCCCCGACAGAGACGTCTACTTCAGACACGGCTAGCACGTGGCCTCAGGAGCGCCAGCCAGCAAAGATACATAAAACATAACACCCATGAAGCTTTTTCACCAGGAGTTATGTGACCCAGCTGCGTGAGGCTAGCTGGGTTCGACAAATAATTGAAAAACAGACAAATACGTCAACAAATGAGGGAGGGAACGGAGATGTAGTCAGAAGGGGAGGCGAACAGAAGGTTTGGGAGGACGTAATGCCCCGCGTATGCCATTAGGTATTCGTTACACGCATCATTCCTGGGCTTTACAATCATTGCTAGTCGACGCCAGACGCACACGGTGGAGCCCCTTCTGAATCCAGTCAATATAAAAACGCTTGATGAAGAGGAAGAGCACACAGTAGCCTCCCTAAGTGGGACCACATGGACCATAATGTCATTTACAGGGCTTCATAAATATTGATGGTGACTGAAGTCAACTGCAAACGCCGGCCGAGTTAGATGTAGCCACGCAGCACAAAAGAAGATTTCTGAGAGATGGATCAGAGGGCTAATGAACGCAGAGGGCTAACGTACTGCCCCGACCCGCCTCGACATCCAGCGCCTGGCACCACGCCTGAAACCCGAACTGCGCCCCACCATCCCAGGCCCGACCGAACTGCTCAGGTTTCACATGATATGGTCTTCGGCTCCCAAAGTTTCACAGATATGGATCGTGGAGGTCAAACGATTTTCGAATAATTTCATTAGCAACACGGGCAGGAAGAGCAGTGTAATTCACCTCAGTGGTGAAAATATGAAGCTGTGAGGTGATAAATGTATCTCTTTACACTCTCCCAGAAACAGGCCAGACGGACCAATTACCCTCCATTTACCACCTGGGAGGACGGGGCTGGTGCCAGTAGCACCACCTCATTCCACAGAGCGCTTGAGGCTGAATGACTCCACACACACTATCCCCATGGTGTCTCTCAGAGACGGTGCAGGGTTATCACCACAGCATCAAGCACTGTCCCCCTTTCTGACATGTCCCTTACATTCAGTCAGACGTGGTGGTAGAAAGCAGTATCCACTAGCTGCTTCCCTAACCACTCCCAAATCCCACACCTGGACAGACCCACTCCCTAATCCCACACCTGGACAGACCCACTCCCTAATCCCAGGTCTGGACAGACCCACTCCCTAATCCCACACCTGGACAGACACACTCCCTAATCCCAGGCCTGTACAGACCCACTCCCTAATCTCAGGGCTGGACAGACCAGCTCCCTAATCCCACACCTGGACAGACACACTCCCTAATCCCAGGCCTGGACAGACACACTCCTTAACCCCACACCTGGACAGACCCACTCCCTAATCCCACACCTGGACAGACACACTCCCTAATCCCACACCTGGACAGACACACTCCCTAATCTCAGGGCTGGACAGACCAGCTCCCTAATCCCACACCTGGACAGACACACTCCCTAATCCCAGGCCTGGACAGACACACTCCTTAATCCCACACCTGGACAGACCCACTCCCTAATCCCTCACCTGGACAGACACACTCCCTAATCCCACACCTGGACAGACACACTCCATAATCCCAGGCCTGGACAGACACACTCCCTAATCCCACACCTGGACAGACCCACTCCCTAATCCCACACCTGTACAGATAGACAGAGTCCATCCCCCTCAAATGCACCTGATTCCACACAGAAAAACATTAAACTGATTAATTACATCACCTTGAAACCCAAGCGCTCAAACGTATGACAGGATGTAGGAAGGAATATAGCTTCTGTCTGAAACAGAGCAGTTAACCCTAACCTGCGCAGCATCTCGCAAAATAAAAAAAAAGTGCTTGAAAGGCAGGCGATTGTCATTTTGCCCAGGCGCATGCCATTTTCTTTGGGAAGGCCAAGGCAATTAACACGAAGACATCAAATGTAGGTGCACCTACGGTAAACGCGCGGCGTTGTAAACGTTACATTCGTCGGCGGGCAGAGGGACGCTTTGAGAGACATCCGGAGCCGCATGCACGTGCGGAGGAAGGCGAAGGAATGCTAACCAGCGCTGCACGGTCGGTCAAAATCCTCTTCCATCCTCTAAATGATCCAGACGTAATTAGCCTATGGCCTGACGTGTCCACAGCTGCTTTGGCGCCCTCCAGAACTACGGGTGCCCTGGTACGGATAAGCTTTGTTGTTAAGCAGCTTCATCTGGGCCTTGATCGGAGCCTCTTTGCTCTCGTCTTCGGAGAGGCCGATAAGGATTCGGCAGGGTGCCGCGCACGAGGCGCTGGGCTGAGATTTGAGGAATGAAAACATCAAAGCCAATTACCGCTTCTCCGGGCCAAAGGGCACAGCAGCCTTTTGGAATAATGTCATGTCGGCCCTTCTTAGCGCGGGCGAATGCGGCAGCGCCGTGAGCCCGTGTTAGCAACACTCCACACCGCGCTGCCCTACATACCAGTCTGGCAGACCTATTAACCCATCAACGCCTCCTTCCCTTCTGACAGCTAATTACAGCGGCGTGCAGCGCATGACTGTCAGACGTTCACCATTTGCCTCCGTTGCGGATTGACAGGATTAGCAGTGATGTGCTAAGTGTTTCCAAAACCTCGCTAATATGCGCTAGCGGAAGACGCGCCAAAAGCGTTCCAGCGTGGCCAGCCGTCGTTTTTTGCCACAGTGACCCATCTGACACTCTGGGAAGTCATCAGGGAATGGGGAAAGGGCTTCAGAGGATTCGGCCCAACACCTCGCGAGGGGAGAAGAGAGGAACCGGTGCCAGTCAGTCCACCGCAACATAAATAAACACGTATCGGGTTGTAAAGAAAAGCACGCTCACCATGCGAAGAGCAGGACTTACGCTTTTAGTTCGACTCGGCCAGACGCAATTACCACACACACCAACGGCGGGGTCACATTTGCATATCAATTGCCTCTTTTTTTTTCTCTCACAGCAGACGATGTCTGACAGATGCATTTTTTAGAGATTTCTTTTTCTTATTGCAGCAGGACATCATATGGTAATGTGGTAGTCTAGCAGAGGGCTCTGGTAGTATATCACCTGTCACCGACTCTTCGGGTTCGACCAGAGCCCCTGAGCAGAGTGTAGAGATTCTCATCTCCAGCTATAAATGATTTAGGGATAATTAATCAAAGCAGGTCTGGGACAGGGGAAGCCCACATTGGGTCAGCCAATAAATTAAACACACACTCTGTGAGGACACCTGCCACCACACTGTATTACCTGCGGTACAACAAACAAGATGTCTTAGCTGATATTCGAATAAATATCGCTTTCTAGCATTGTGTTCGGCCAAACCAACTGTGGCCCATTCCAGCCGAATCAGAAGCACCTCAAATTGGAGCTGCAATTACCCAGCAACCCCAGGCAATGAGTTAGTGCTACTGCAAGGGGGTTTGTTCAGAAGCGGAGAGTGAAGTGCGTGGGAATGAAGTTGAAAGCATGACAACCTTACCTTGCATAGCTGGCTACCTCTTCACTACCCCCACCACCACCACCCTCATCACCACCACATCCACCCCCACCACACATCCACAACATCCACCACATACCCCAAGACAACCACACACCCCGACCCCTACCACACCCAGCACCCCCACCACCACCCCAAACACACCCCCATCACCACCACATCCACCACACCCCCCCACCACCACCACCCCCCAACACCACCCCACCCATCCCCCACCAGCTGTCGGTGTGCACGTCAGGCGGAACAGTTCAAGGAGGGAAAATGGATCGTCCCACTGCGTGAAGCTCTCAGCGCCTCGAACGGTTTGTAGCATTTGCACACACACGTTTTGTCATTCACCCTTTTTTCTCTTTCCTCTTTCACACACACGCAGATACACATACTCTCTCTTTCTCTCTCCGAGTTCTCTCATCCCCTGTGGTGGGCTGATAAGCCGGATGACAGCCGTCAGGAGGAAAAATGTCATATTAAACACAAAAAAGAGAGTTCACCTCACTAGCTGGGGCTGTCTGTCTGAACATGCGTCCCCTACACATGGACAAAGACATTAATCAATACATAACCAGTGGTGGCATTTCTTTGATATAATGTTAAAGTATTAATTAAATATTTAAATAAGTTAATTTGAGGTAATTAGGACATTGTCAGGAGACAAATGAAAAGACCACTTCCACTTTATGGTACTCAGACGGCACTGGATATGAAAGACAGGCTCTCTCCCTCTCTCTCTCTCTCCCTCTCTCTCTCTGGAAGTGTCTGTCCATTTCTCTCTCTCTGAGTCTCTTTTCTTTTGCTCTTTTTCATCTCTCTCTCAGTGTATCTTTGGTGCTGTTGTACTCTAGTCCATCAGCCTTTGAGCTGTTAGTGAGTCTAAAGCAGTAAACCTCAGCACCAACTAATGGCACCCCCCCAGACAAATGGACCACACGGTTGCTGTGGCAACCAGCCTGCGCTTTTTCCTACTTGCTACCTTAAAGAGAAACCGAGAGCTGCTTATTAAACCCTTTTCCTTTCATTACACCTATGAGTAAATCTCAGCTAATCACCCTACAGTCACACGTCTCATTCCTGTAAGAGCATCTTCCTCTCAAAGATACGGAGCTCATTAGGTTCAGGAATCTCAGTTAGGGTGCACAACAGGTTTTGCAAGTATAAATCTATGATCAAGGGCTACTTTAATTGTGTTATTTATCAAGAATGAAAACAGTATTTTTCAGTTGAACAACATCTGTCAAAAATGCATTGATTGACACAAACAAGCAAACAAACAGATGTGCAACAAGATGAATTTCTCAATTTCTGCTCCTAACACACAGGTATTTTCATCTCTTTATCAGTGATGCAGACCTAATTACTATGCATCATCATCACTACTAGTGCTTTCACTCTGGACTCATTTTGATAAATATTTTCTAGCTGTTATAATGTCAAAAGAGCGAAGTGGAGTGGCACGAATGATGAATAAATCCAACCAGCACTCGTGGACCCCACATGACAGGCTCCACTCCCAGTCCCCAGAGTGACAGACAGGCTGACACTAGTGTGTCAGCAGATGTGAGGGGTGGAGTCTGGGTGCATCAGGCAGATAAGGAGCCGTGGGGAGTGTGAGAGGTGAAGGCGAGTCCAGAGCTTCAGTGGAGAGGAGCAGAACAGCAGAAGATTGCAAGACTACAGCTTTGCCAAGGACCTGCGGGCACCGACGGAGAGAATCTGGGACCTGGATGTCACGGAATGAGGAATTCAAAGCAAAACAAAGGAGGGAGTTTTCAGATCACCTGCTCTGAGTGTTCAGACGAGTATCTGTGTGTGTGTGTGTGTGTGTGTGTGTGTGTATGTGTGTGTGTCGCACGAGTCAATATTCAGTGGTTCTGCCGTACAATGAAACGTAAATAAGAACCAGTCACGGCTGAACCGTGTTTCCCCCCCTGTGGGGGACCAGGAAACAGTGACAGTGTGGCGGCTTCTGCACTCAATACTAATCATACAAACATCTGTTATTGCCAGGCTAAGCCCCACTTAGTGGCCACCTACCCAGAACAAGCCCTGGAGTCGCACCTTCCCCAAAACCTGTCCTGTTTCAACGCTAATTGGGTAGATCCCCTGCTACAGTTTGGGAGGGAGGGATGGAGGGAGGGAGTGAGGGAGGGATAGAGGGAAGGAGGGAGGTAGGGAGGAAGGGAGGGACAGAGGGAGGGAGAGAGGGAGAGAGAGGGAAGGAGGTAGGGAATGAATAAGGGAGGGAGGGAGAGAGGGAGGGAGGGTGAGAGTGAGGGAGAGAGGGAGGGAGGGAGGGAGAGAGGGAGGGAGAGAAAGAGGGAGTGAGGGAGAGAAAGAGGGAGGGAGGGAGGGAGGGAGTGAGGGAGGGAGGGAGGGAGTGAGGGAGAGAGGGAGAGAGTGAGCCCTCGGCGAACAGTTGCACCATGGACGTGAGGGCCGGGGGGGGTGAGGAACTCAGCAGGCAGCAGACAGAGCCAGCAGGGTCGCTGCTGTGCTGTGAATTAGTTGCAACTGAAGGGCCAGACTGACATAAAAAGAGATCACCGAACCCTTCATCCATAATTCACATGCTGTTGGCTTTGTTGGTTATTTTTATCCTGAAAGATGAGAAGTGAGCAGGGAGACTGACCTGGGAACAGCCTGGCCCCCCCTCTCTCAGAGCAAGCGGGCAGGGAAATGAAAACATCAACAAAAAATTCCCAGGGCACTAAATTGTGAGAAACAGACAGAAATGAATTTCAAGATGTCCACCTACTGTGAAGTGTGTTTCTATCCACTGAGGTAGAATATTAGAAGCATGATTCTGTGTGTGTGTGTGTACAGGCATCTATGTGTGTGTAGGTCTGCATGAAAAGTGCAGGAGCAAACCCAGATAGTATGTGTGTGTGTGTGTGTGTGTGAGAGAGAGAGAGTGTGTGTGTGTGTGTGTCTGTGTGCATGTGTATGTGTATGTGAGTGTGTGTGTATATGTGTGTGTGAGAGTGTATGTGTGTGTGTGTGTGTGAGTGTGTGTGTCTATGTATGTGTATGTGTGTATGTGAGTGCGTGTGTGTGTGTGTGTGAGAGAGAGTGTGTGTGTGTGTGTAAGCCAAAGTCTGGGCTTCTCCAGAAGAAAACTTTGTTGGTGCACTTTATCTCCTTGGGTGGGATAAATTAGTCAGACAGGCTGGCGCAGACCGCCGCGCTGACGGGTGTGTGTGCACTGGGGACCGTCCACTTGGAGGCCGCTGGGAGCGGAGTGATCCGAGCAGACAGCAGCTAGACGTGAGCTAGACGTGAGCTAGACGTGAGCTAGACGTCAGCCCAACGTGAGGATCATGAGGCCAGACGTGAACCGCACATGAGATTCACGGAGACAGACGGCAAGGGGAGGAACACACTGAACGTGAAGACCGGAGAAGAACTTTCGACCAATCAGCACGTCGTACACGGGCACGTCATCCATGTCATCTGGCCAGAAAGCATTAAAGCCAAAATGGCCGCAACAGGAAGGGACGTTGTGCGACCTTTTATGTCCCAAGCTCACGGGAGCTGCTGACACAGAGAGATGAAGTCAGCACTTACCTCAACACAAAGACACTCTATTTTCTGAAGTACTGTGAAGTCTTTCTTCATTGTGACTGGGCTATTAAGAGTGGAAGCTAGCATGAAAGACTTCTAAATCAAGTTTGTCTTGTGTTGGACTAACTTGTTGGTGGCTCACTGGTTGGTGATTGTTCATTTATAAAGTCTTTTTAATCTATTAGGTTTAGTAGGGTTGATCTTAGCCCTTTAAACCAGACCTCAGGATTATTCCACAGACAAGGAAACATGGACTTAAGCTCTGGTAGTTTGGAATTCTCTCTCAGTCTGGATTTCCTGACAACAGAGGCTTGTGAAATTCTTCTAGATTCATGCAGTGCAGGTCTAAATGTTAGGTGCAAGAACTTGATTTGAATAAGTAGAATCCAAGCCTTGAAGAAGAAATAAGTAAACAGAGAGTGGGACAAAAAGGGATTGGGGGGGAATCAGAGGTGGACCATCTGGTGCTGCTCCCAGCTGTTGACGAGCACGTCCAACTGTGAGAGAGACACCCATCAAACACACACACAGATGCATAGTAAATGTGATGTCAGCCTCCTGTGGAATCAGCCTCATGTGACATAAGCCCCCTTTGACACCATCTCACTGTGAGATCAGACCCCTGTGACATCAGCACCCTGTGATTTCAGCCAACAGTGCCGCCGTCAGCCCCCTGTGATGTCAGCCTACTGTGACATCAACCGCCATGACATCAGCTCACTGTGGCATCAGCCTCCTGTGATGTCAGCACACTGTTATGTCGGCTCCTTGTGACACAAGCCCCCTTTGACATCAGCTCACTCTGACATCAGGACCCTGTGATTTCAGCCAACAGTGCCGTCAGTCCCCTGAGACGTCGATGCCCTGAGACACCAGCCCAATGTGAACTGGCTGCTACTGTCTCGTTGCAACACAGATGGAACACGCATGCCATCAGCTGCTGCCAGCGGCCATTAGCACGACGCCGAGAATGAAGAAGGAACGCTCAACCTGCGCTGGACACTGGACAACCCTCGCATGGGCCAGACTACACAGGTTCCACTTCGATCCAGAAACCTTGACAAACTTCTTTACCAATTCCAGTGACCCAAAATCAAAGCTAGATCTACTCAGGCCGATTAAAGAAAAGCATGACTATCTCTAATCAGTAAAAAGGTCCACTTTTAAACGAATGCTGCAGAGATAGCTGGATGTACTGCTGAGTGACTCCATATCACTTAACTAATTTAAAAGTTTTGCATGTGATAAATAAAGACACTTTTAATGGGATTTAATGAGTTTTTGCACTTAGGGTGCATAATTAAATTCAAGTAAAATATGGAATTACAAATGTCTTACTCGCACTCAAACAAACATGCATTATATACTTTTTGTCTGTGGTCTGTGGAAGTGGTAGACATACATGGGTTTATACTGTATAAGGTAGACATACATGGGATTAATGTCTACGAGCACCACAAAACAAGCACATGTCACGTTTCTCTTCTGGTCCAAACTTTGTAAGAAATATTAAAAAAATCTATTTAAATGTTTTTAAATTTAATTACATTTAATTTAATAAACCTTAAAGAACTCTCATAATAATATTCAAGGTTAAAGGCTGAGAACATGGAGTTTGCAAGGACTTCTAATTTCTCACTTCCTGGGAACTGGGCCCACTTCTTCCTGTTAGGCAAGCGGGCACCTCCCCCGAGCAGGGTTCCTCTCAGCTGGTTAGGTATTCGTACTGCTCCCCAAGCTTAGGCTACACTAAGACTCACTGCAATCTTCCTAATTAGCTGATGGGGAACGATGCTCTACGTGCACCGCATGCTCCGTCAAACCAGGGGAGGAGATCGTTAAGGTTGTTATAACTGCGTATGCAGCGGTGTGAAGATGCCACAGCGTCAGGTCTGGAGAGGCCACGATAAAGATGGAAACTGGTGGAGCGCTGATGTTCTACCCGCAGCTCAGTTCTTTCCTCCCCTCAGTCGGCTCGAGACGCTGGCAGATGTAAATCTGCAGGATGATCCGATTTCCAGTTCAGATGGGGAGTCTTCGTTGGTATGAAAGCGTGGGCCGGCCAGTTAACAAGGGTCTGTGATCAGTGAGTTCCTGTCTCTGATAAGTCTCCAGAGCTTCTCTAAAGGTAATCTCCACCACCTCCAGCACCACCTCCACCCAAAACACTATCAAAATCTACATGTTTTTGCTCATACTGATGCTTTTGTGCTGAATATGTAAAGCAGAAAGTGCCCTGCCCAACATTACTGGCTGAACCTGTGAAGTGAGAGATAAGAAAGTCTATTTTAAAATGATATTTCACCTTCAGTACTTTATTAAAAAATGTATAACAGTTTCTCACAGCTGAAACTCATTTTTACAAATTACAGTCAGACTTCTCTCCTCAGTTCCCACAGCTCACAGACGTCTTATGCATACTGGATCTGACAGAGACTAGAAAGACCAGAGAAAGACGCCACTTGCTCTACTTCAGTATTTCGTTTCATGCTGCCACGAGTTTGTTTCTCCAGATGGACCTGAGAATATTCTCAAAGGCTGAATCTAGTCAGCGTAAACCAGGGAATATGTGTGTGCAAACATTCCAATCCATTTGTATGAACTGTGCTAATAACATTTTTTCTATATCTTTATCATCTTATTTTTATTATTTGATACATTTATATGGTCTTATTGATGGTCATGTGCATTGCAGATATATTTTATGGGCATTATTTACAGTACTATTAACTAATCTTTCAGCAATTGGCAAACAAACGTTTGATTATATAAGTTTTGTCTAACTGCATCCTGTCCTGGTGACATTACCAGCAGCGACCTTTAATGTCAGCCTGCTAAACTGGTGGAGAAAAAGTAATATGTTCCATAAAAATGTGATAAAGGAACATGGGAGAGAGAGAGAGGGAGAGAGTGAGGGAGAGGGAGAGAGGGATGGAGAGGGAGAGAGAGAGGGGAGAGAGAGGGAGAGAGACAGGGGAGAGAGGGAGGGAGAGAGGGAGAAGGAGAGAGAGGGGAGAGAGAGAGGGAGAGAGAGGGAGGGAGAGAGAGGGGGAGGGAGAGAGGGAGGGAGAGGGGAGAGAGAGGGAGAAGAAGAGGGAGAGAGGGAGAGAGGGAGAAGGAGAGGGAGAGAGAGAGGGAGAGGGAGGGAGGGGCAGAGAGAGGGAGGGACAATTCATAGGGAACCGAAACGTTTCTGCAATGTGATTAATAAAAATACGAAGTATCGTCAGACTGTTGGGACAGCATGAAATTCCGCTTCTGAATAAACAGCTTGAGCATATTTGATAGACATAGCGAGGAGCTCTCCTTCAAACACAAGTCTGACGCAGTCTGTAATAAGCAGACCCAGCACCAGCCGCTACTAAAGCAGTACGGGACAATTAAAGCAAAAATCTGTACAAGAATCTCCGCTGACTGCATACCACAACACAACAAACCAGGAGCCAGATGCCGTGTCATTATCACACGCTTCAGCTCCAATTACAACTGTGCTTTATGGAAAGTTCATTTTCGCCCATTGACTAATGGTACTCTTACAAGCTATTTGTGTGCATTTGGTTGTTTTCAATAATTATTGTTATGTATGCAAATGAGACAGCATATTATTGCTTATGTGTATTATGTGTATTATGTAATATGTGTACCAACAGAGTTTTTAAAACACTGTTAAGTTTAAAATATTTGTTTTATTATATTTTATTGTATTTAAAATGTATTTATTGTAGATACACTCCAGATAAAGGCTTTTACAGAATTTTTTTCATTGTTCAGTTAAGAAACTGCCATGCAAAATAGTAAAAAATGGTTTTTGAAACTATCTGGAGGGATATGATCTAGCATAAAATCCAGCCATTTTTTGCATTTTATTTTTGAGTAAGACTTAGAATCAAATTGTAAAATTTCATGCTTGCAGGTCTTGAGGTACAATGATTTTAGGGCAGGACTTTCAGTCACGCTTGTGTCTTGCAGATATTCAGAGATTTTTGGTTCTTAATGGCATCACAATCTGAATTTATTTGTGAATATCAGGAATGTCTTTGTGAATCTCAGGAGTGAACACAGCACGCTAAACAACAGAACACAGCACGCTAAACAACAGAACACAGCACGTTAAACACCGGATCACAGCACGCTAAACAACAGAACACAGCACGCTAAACAACGGAACACAGCACACTAAACACCGGAACACAGCACGCTAAACACCGGAACACAGCACACTAAACACCGGAACACAGCACGCTAAACACCGGAACACAGCGCACTAAACAACGGAACACAGCACAAACACCGGAACATAGCACGCTAAACACCGGAACACAGCACACTAAACAACGGAACACAGCACGCTAAACAACAAACAACGAACACAGCACGCTAAACACCGAACACAGCGCACTAAACAACGGAACACAGCGCACTAAACACCAGAACACAGCATAAACAACGGAACACAGCACGCTAAACAACAGAACACAGAAAACAACAGAACACAGCTAAACACCAGAACACAGCATGCTAAACACCAGAACACAGCACGCTAAACACCAGAACACAGCGCACTAAACAACGGAACACAGCGCACTAAACACGGAAACACACGCTAAACACTGGAACACAGCGCACTAAACAACGGAACACAGCGCACTAAACACCAGAACACAGCACGCTAAACAACGGAACACAGCACGCTAAACAACAGAACACAGCACGCTAAACAACAGAACACAGCACGCTAAACACCAGAACACAGCATGCTAAACACCAGAACACAGCATGCTAAACACCATAACACAGCGCGCTAAACACCGGAACACAGCGCACTAAACAACGGAACACAGCACGCTAAACACCGGAACACAGCGCACTAAACACCAGAACACAGCACGCTAAACACCGGAACACAGCGCACTAAACAACGGAACACAGCACGCTAAACACCGGAACACAGCGCACTAAACAACGGAACACAGCGCACTAAACACCAGAACACAGCACGCTAAACAACGGAACACAGCACGCTAAACAACAGAACACAGCACGCTAAACACCAGAACACAGCATGCTAAACACCAGAACACAGCATGCTAAACACCATAACACAGCGCGCTAAACACCGGAACACAGCGCACTAAACAACGGAACACAGCACGCTAAACACCGGAACACAGCGCACTAAACAACGGAACACAGCGCACTAAACACCAGAACACAGCGCACTAAACAACGGAACACAGCGCACTAAACACCAGAACACAGCACGCTAAACACCGGAACACAGCGCACTAAACAACGGAACACAGCACGCTAAACACCGGAACACAGCACGCTAAACACCATTGCAGGTCGTGGGCAGGATTATCTCGAGTAAGACACCACTCACAGAACTGCTTGGTTGAGGGGGCTGGGCTGGTAGTTGGTGGGGCGGAGGGAGTATCTGTGTTGGGGGTGGAGTTGGCGGATTTGCAGCTACGTCAGTGGCCAAGTCTAGGGAACCCTAGACCCTTCAGTCTGGTGCTTGGTTTTTGTACGAATGGAAGCAGTAGGCCCGGCGCCATCTGCCTGCAGGTGCGCTACAAGGAGGACGGAGCGGAGCGGTAATTGAAATTAGCCCAGCGATGGCGCGGTACTTTGTGCCCCGGCGTAGCCATCACGGCCCTGCGTGCGGCTGGAAGGCGCCGGGGCGAGCGGAATTGCTTTCCTCGCGCTGAGCTCACTTTAATACTTTTCAAATTAGGCCGGCGTGGAAATCCTTCACAGCGAGCAGCTAAAACGAAACGCAGTGCGCGAATGAAGAAATGCGCCACCCTCACGCCTGCTTCCCCCCACTTATGTTTGAAAATTGACATTCGCTGCTAGAGGATATATAACTTGTCGAAAATTGGGAGCAAAAGAAATATTATTATTCTGCAAATACGGTACAGGGGAAGAATTTGATATGCTGCTGTTTTTTCTCCTGTTGACCTGCAGACATCTCTGCTTAATGCCAACCAATAACATTGCTTTTACCATTGCTTTTTTTTTTTTTACAACAGAGTGGTTTCAGTGTTCGTCTTTTAAACACTGAACTTACCTCACCCTTCCGTCACTTTTTCACTCAAATCACCCTTAAGTCTAAGTGGCAATAATTGGCTTATTGCTAAACGGAATAATCATTTCTAATGAACTGCACAGTTCATCTTGCTGTCCTGCATTCAAATCATATTTGGCCTGGAAGCACAGCAGAAGCTCTTTATTGGTGCTAAAATGGTCCAGATGTCTCACTGGCTGTGTGGGCGAAGCCCCAGATGCCCGGGCCCAGTTCTGGACACGGCATGGCTCAGAACCCGCCCACCCACCCCCACATCCGCCTGCCAGCCCATTATCACAGATTCATTCATGAGATGCGCCCGGGCCATGTCTGCAGGAAGTGTCAGTGGTTAGGGGTGGAGATGTGGGTGGGGATGGGGGCGGAGTCTGGAGAGATCAAGGCACACGCACGCCTGCCACATCATAGCTTGATCTGCAGCTCGATCTCCACTCCTACACCCCCCCCCCCCTCCCCCCGGCCTGCTCCATAGCCATGGCCACGGGTGGAGCGAGGCTCCCGCGGAGCTAACGGGCTACGCTGCTCCATCCGGAGGCACGCTGAGGCGTCGGTTTGATCCGCAATCTATGAAAGCGCAGAGCCAGAGCTGTTGACGCTTCTCTGTCGCCTTTTATTCAAATCCACACACGCGCGCACACACACGCACGCACGCCAACACAAGGCACATCTGGAGTGCCCGATGAAGTGGGGCGTTTTGCTACTAAAGCTCTTTCGCTTTGCTCTTCCGCTACTGAGTGTCTGTCCGTCAGCGTCTGTGAGCGCGACCTCGTTCTCCGCCCACACGGCAGGCAGGAAAGCGCAGCTCCACCCGCAACAACCACACCACACCACCATCTGCGCTCATGCCCTCTGGGCTCTCTGGAAACACCAGGCCTGTGAAGGAGATCCTGCCATCCCCAAATGCACACAGTGAATTATATGTGACACAGTCCCAACACCAGCAGTTTTCTGCTCCGTTAGTGTTTTTACAGACATTTGTGCGCATACACAGGATTTTGAGATGAACGATAAACATTACACATCTTGAGATCACTATGCAGTGTGTGCATGTGCATGTGTGTGTGTGTGTGTGTGTGCACGTGTGTGTGCATGTACAGGAAGGACCATTACCCTCAACCTAAAAGACTCCAGACTCCGGCTCTGTGGTAATATGAGGGAATTCCATACCAAGACCTGCATGTTGGAATATATTAATCAGTGAGGACAGTCTAATTAGAACAGGCACCAACCGCTGAACACGCGGCTAAACTAAACGATTAATCAACAGGGTCCACGCAGGGACCCGAAAGCATTAAGGAATGTTCTGGAACACAATAAGTCCTAAAAAGAATAGCTAATCATATGTCACGACAGCACAGCTGAGCACAGAAGGCCAGGTTTATAAATGACTCACACCATACGTGTGTGTGTGTGTCTGTGTGTGTGTGTGTGTGTGTGTGTGTGTGTGTGTGACCCGGGCAGTAAGGAGGGCCACACCACACACCACCACGGAGCCTCAGACTAACACTGCAGCTCCTCAGTAGCCTGCCTGGTGCTTCAGCTGGGCCAGGTTGGGGTCCTAACCTTCCCCGGCACTCGCTGTGGCCTGAGGCAGCAGAGGCAGGCTTGATTAATAGAGAGGGCTCCTCCGCTCCGGGAGAGACGTTTTCTTCGCTGGCGTCCCCTGCAAATGTTTGGACAGCCCCCAGGCGCGATGATGGAGTGGGGGTGGGGGGGGGGAGATCCGGGCCAAGGCGGGGGAGAGTGGAGCAGCGCCGGGCGCACGGGTGAGTAATGGGAGCGTGGTGGAGGAGGAGGAGGAGAGGCTCAGGCTGGAGCTCCACGCTGCTCTGTACCACAACCTCCACACCATAACCACAACCTCCACACCACAACCTCCACACCATAACCACAACCTCCACACCACAACCTCCACACCACAACCACAACCTCCACACCATAACCACAACCTCCACACCACAACCACAACCTCCACACCATAACCACAACCTCCACACCACAACCACAACCTCCACACCATAACCACAACCTCCACACCACAACCACAACCACCACACCACAACCTCCACACCACAACCACAACCTCCACACCACAACCTCCACACCACAACCACAACCTCCACACCACAACCACAACCTCCACACCACAAACCTCCACACCACAACCACAACCTCCACACCACAACCTCCACACCACAACCACAACCTCCACACCATAACCACATCCTCCACACCACAACCACCACACCACAACCACCACAACACAACCACCACACCACAACCACCACTCTGCGATTTTGGACGGCACTGGGGAATTTTCCTGACGTGCTCTAAGCCTGATAGTGCAGGACCTTTGGGAATCCTGCAATGCTTCTAAAAAGGCAGATAAAAAAGCCATTATGTGTATATTTATAGTCAGTCCCATGCATTATTTATTGCATTTATCCCAAATAGGTTTTTAGGGACGTTGGGCCATCTAATTAATCGATCTTTCTGGAAAAGGGTTTGGGGGAGGAGGAGGGGCACAAAACAGAAAGTCTTTGGTCTCCAATTAGGTGCCATGAAGAAGAGCCGAGATAAAAGATAAAGGTCCCCGAGGATGTTGCAGAGACCAACAACACAGCAACCAAATCACCATCACACAACTGAACCGGATTAAAAAAATGAATTAAATCGGACGAATCAATTTTCAAAGCCGTTAGCGGCGATGACGGAAAAAAGCCACGTCTGTCACTGAAGGAGCATCTCCAGCTTCAGACCAAGGGTTGACACTTTAGTGCCAAAGAGACAAATGCGGGTTGGTGACCCATGTCGGTCTACAATGTATAAATCTCTCTCTCTCTCTCTTCCTCCAGCACTTCACAGAGCAGAGAGAGTCATCTGATGAGAGGGTCAGACGAGGCGTCATCATGGCAAGGGCAGGAGACCCTCCACGCCCGCCCTAACCAACTGGACAATTCCTGTCCCCTTTCTCTTGCCTCCTCTCGACCTTCTGGGGAGGTGAATGATGGTCTGTGAGAAGAACCAAGCTGCTCATGGATCCACCTCCCACTCTAGGGCGACTGCGAAGAACTTCCATGACTCACATGGTGTTTGCATGTCGGAGACACAACCTTATCATTTTAGCATCTGAAGCACGTTTAAACCTAATGGATGCACTTTACATGAAAACAACTGGACAGATATTATTTGTTGGTAACTATCTGAATGCATAATCATGGCATATTAACAGAATAAGAAGTTAATAAGAGAAATTCAGTTAAACATTTAGATTCAGGTAATTCAGTAAAACATATACAGGTGTGTATTATCCTTGGGCATCCAAATTCCCTTTCAGCTTTAAACCCACTCCTCAAAACAATAAGTGATGATGTCCAATGATGGACACACAACCACACACACACACACAGACACACACACACTCCCCCATTGGTGAAATAGCTACAATTAATGATATAAGTGATTAATTCTCAGTGGTCCCTGTCAATCTCCAACAGCCTGGATTTAATCCTTAGATTCCACCTTTACAAATTATTACTGAAATAATAAAACATCCAGACTCACACTAAACAAATGACAGAATTCAGAGATTCATGGGGGTTAGATAATCCAAACTCCAGTACCATTTCTTTCTTGTTAATCAGTTACAATATCTATTAACATGGGTGAAACACAACCGGGGAGATGATTTATGGATAGATTTAGAACAAGTGCTTTGCAAATATATTAGGATGAGACTTACCATTTATCAAACTCTCAAAGAGCAAAAATAATTAAAAACATCTAACAATCACAACTGCTCTGATAGCACAGTGTATATGTCACATGATCACAAGGACATGTCACATGATCACAAACGGCCCACACATTACAGTTCTATTTGGAGCAACCCTGACTTTATTAGAAATGTAAAAAAACATTTCTTGTCGAACCAAAAAACAAGCATTACACATCTTAAGAACAAACACAACACCACCCTTTTCACAACGTTCCTCACAAACACACCACTAGCAGCATTCTAGAGTACCAACATCTAAGATCTGCTCAGAAATCTGTCTACAAATCTCACTCTAGCCTTACAAAGCAGACAATAGAAGGAGGACCGGACCAGTTCCGATCACTTCCCAATACTGGATCACTCCACACTGGATCACTTCCCAATACTGGATCACTCCACACTGGATCACTTCCCAATACTGGATCACTTCCCAATACTGGATCACTCCCCAATACTGGGTCAGTTCTCAATACTGGGTCAGTTCCCAAGTTCCAAACACTGATTTCTGGATCCCAAATATGTCAGCTATATATCCACATGACAACTAGTACAAACCTATAGCTCATACAATGCAAAACCGTTCACACAAAACATTACACTGGGAAATACAATCGTATTAAATGGGATGTCATGAGCATCTGTACTGAGGAAACTATATCCATGCCATTTGGAGATGCACACCATTTAAACATCCTCTTGTCCTCCTGATTAAACACACACACACCTCTCACCATCAGACTGTCTCCTTGGAGACACACCACTTATCAATTTGCCTAATGAAAATATGAGAACATTGTATATAGCACCAATCGTCACCAAGACAACCATCCTCATGAACTGGAAATCGAAAAAAAATATACAAATAAACAAGTTCATATTAGTCCCAAAGACAAACATGCAGAAAGAACAAACTTCATGTGGAATTGGGCTGAACGAAGTTTGGGTGTTGAAGCCTCGTTGTAGTCGTTTGTAGTTTGCTAGAAAGCTACTGAGAACATTAGAAAGGAAACAACCGCACTCTTTATTCTGAGTACTGATCTGATGAGCAGAAACAGTCTGCACATCCAATACGATTGCATAGAATTACATTTTAAATGACATTAACTTCATTCATTATATTAACTATATTTATGGGCCTGACTATATGCATACATATTTGGCCAGTGACACGGTCTTCGTGACTTGACTTCTGCATGTCATCACATTGGATTTGAAATGAAACAACTATCATGTAATTGTGTAGTCTACACTTCAATTACATCTCAGTTGTTTCATTTCAAATCCAATGTTTTGGTTTAATTCGGGTTTAATTCAAGGGTTTGACCAAAACTATCCTAGGAAACGTTTAGGATCGCAACCATTTTCCTACAAACCCTCCTCATTTCAGGGGTTCAAAAGTAATTGGACAATCATCTCAAGAACTATTTCATGATGTGCATGATCTATTCCCTCATTAACCCAGCACCCATTAAGCAGCTAAAATGTCTGGAGTTGATGTGGCATTTGCATTTGGCAAAACTCTTGGTGTGAACACACAACATGTGGTCAAAGGAGCTCCCAGTGGAAGTGAAGCAGACCGTCATTAGGCTGAAGAACGGAGGAGGTCCACCAGAGAGACAGTGGGAACACTGGGAGAGGACACAGTTCTGGAACAGCCCAGTTCTGGAACAGCATTCATTAGACAAATAAAGCTAAGATCAGCCTGTAGTAGAATGATGGGATGATGGGCTCATGATCCAAAGCTCACCACACCCTCTGTAATACACGGTGGAGGCAGTGTGGTGGTGTGGACATGCACGGCTCCCAGTGGCACTGGGTCAATAGCGTTTACTCAGGATGGGACGGAAGACTGAAGCAACTGGATGAGTTCTGACGTGTACACTAATATACTGGATGAGTTCTGACGTGTACACTAGTGTACACTAATATACTGGGTGAGTTCTGACGTGTACACTAGTGTACACTAATATACTGGATGAGTTCTGACGTGTACACTAATATTCTGGGTGAGTTCTGATGTGTACACTAGTGTACACTAATATACTGGATGAGTTCTGACGTGTACACTAATATACTGGGTGAGTTCTGACGTGTACACTAATATACTGGATGAGTTCTGACGTGTACACTAATATACTGGGTGAGTTCTGATGTGTACACTAATATACTGGGTGAGTTCTGACATGTACACTAATATACTGGGTGAGTTCTGACGTGTACACTAATATACTGGATGAGTTCTGACGTGTACACTAATATACTGGGTGAGTTCTGACATGTACACTAATATACTGGGTGAGTTCTGACGTGTACACTAATATACTGGGTGAGTTCTGACGTGTACACTAGTGTACACTAATATACTGGATGAGTTCTGATGTGTACACTAATATACTGGGTGAGTTCTGACGTGTACACTAGTGTACACTAATATACTGGGTGAGTTCTGACGTGTACACTAATATACTGGATGAGTTCTGACGTGTACACTAGTGTACACTAATATACTGGATGAGTTCTGACGTGTACACTAATATACTGGGTGAGTTCTGACGTGTACACTAGTGTACACTAATATACTGGATGAGTTTTGACGTGTACACTAGTGTACACTAATATACTGGATGAGTTCTGATGTGTAGACTAATATACTGGGTGAGTTCTGATGTGTACACTAATATACTGGATGAGTTCTGACGTGTACACTAATATACTGGGTGAGTTCTGACGTGTACACTAGTGTACACTAATATACTGGATGAGTTCTGATGTGTACACTAATATACTGGGTGAGTTCTGACGTGTACACCAAAACATACTCTGAAAGCAACCCAGGAGAATTTAAGGCAAAGACTTGCTTAAAACAAAACTTAAGGCAGAGAGGCCCACGAACCAGCAACTGAAGACAGCTACAGTAAAGGCAGCTACAGTAAAGACAGCTACAGTAAAGGCAACTACAGTAAAGACAGCTACAGTAAAGGCAGCTACAGTAAAGGCAGCTGCAGTAAAGGCAACTGCAGTAAAGGCAGCTACAGTAAAGGCAGCTACAGTAAAGGCAGCTACAGTAAATGCAGCTGCAGTAAAGGCAACTACAGTAAATGCAGCTGCAGTAGACAACTACAGTAAAGGCAGCTGCAGTAAAGGCAACTGCAGTAAAGGCAACTACAGTAAATGCAGCTGCAGTAGACAATTACAGTAAAGGCAGCTGCAGTAGACAATTACAGTAAAGGCAGCTGCAGTAAAGGCAGCTACAGTAAAGGCAGCTACAGTAAAGGCAGCTGCAGTAAAGGCAACTACAGTAAAGGCAGCTACAGTAAAGGCAGCTGCAGTAAAGGCAACTACAGTAAAGGCAGCTACAGTAAAGGCAGCTGCAGTAAAGGCAACTACAGTAAAGGCAGCTGCAGTAAAGGCAACTACAGTAAAGGCAGCTACAGTAAAGACAGCTACAGTAAAGGCAGCTGCAGTAAAGGCAGCTGCAGTAAAGGCAACTACAGTAAATGCAGCTGCAGTAGACAACTACAGTAAAGGCAGCTGCAGTAGACAACTACAGTAAAGGCAGCTGCAGTAACGGCAAATACAGTAAAGACAGTGAACCCCCCCGTACCCCCCCTGTTCCTCCTGGTACCCCCCCCCCTACCCTCCCCCTACCCCCCCTACTCTCCCTCTACCCTCCCCCTACCCTCCCGTACTCCGGTTCAGTGTGTTTTCCACTATTCCGCTTGCCCATGTACAGCCTACCAGCTCTGAGAGCACAGGCCGCCTTATAAAGCTGCTAACATCCTCTCACAGTTTTCAAACACAGTGAGGCTGTCAACACCTCTGAGCCCGTGGCCCGTGTGACACGGCCTTACT
>JAGXOD010000085.1:187500-195000 GCA_020368025.1 Brachyhypopomus occidentalis | reverse complement strand
CCTCCATTTTGATTAAATTCGTCAGAAACTTCTAAACCGACACAGCGGTGACTGAGTTCAAGTAGCGCGTGGCCGGGAAACTGTCTAACAGCGAAACTCCGGCGGTGGTTCGCGCCAAAGCGTTCTGCCCTTTCATAGACCTGAAATGGAGCTGAGAAAGGTCAAGAAAACAAGGAGGCAAACAACAGAGAGCCCAGGAGCAGTGAGAGGAGAAGTGTGAGATGGTCAGCGTCCAGAGGAGATGGTCAAGAGGGGAGCAGGACGGAGCACGTCCCCTCCGGGCTAATGACACGTCCCCTCCGGGCTAATGACACGTCCCTCTGGCAAAATTGATACTAATGAGCAGGGTGCACTACTGACAGGTGTGAGGAGTGAGGAGGGTTTTGATGGAGCGTTTCCGAGTCGTGATTGATGTGACTCCCGGTTCACCGAGCTTCACTCTCTCCACCCTCATTGGTGGTAATTGTGTTATCATGTATTATTTTCGAGATGAACGACATCTGATTTCTAATTATAAAGCCATTAATTAATAAACGTTATACAATCAATCATCCCATGTCCCATGCATCATTCCTGACTGAAACGGACCCCTTGGAGGGCGAGAGGAGATGATCCATTTGATATGAACTCATCTTCACATTTGAGATGTTTCCCAAATGAAGTGTGATAGACTTCAAAGTTTGATCTTTCAAAGACACTTCACTTCCCAGACCAAATATGGAAGAATGAAGGACACCTGGGCTTGCAACAATACCAATGAGGCAGCAGCAGAATATCCAAAGATCTTATTAGCGAAGGATCAAAACTTTGTGATGCAGGGTTGTTGGGTTGAGGCTTAGACCCAGACAACGATCCAGAAACAGCCCTTCTGGAACAGCCTCTGACACCAGGAAGAGCGAGTCCCTCTGGTCAGCCTTACTCCGCCTCCTCATGCAGCCTTAACTCCGCCTCCTCATACAGCCTTAACTCCGCCTCCTCATGCAGCCTTACTCCGCCTCCTCATACAGCCTTACTCCGCCTCCTCGTGCAGCCTTACTCCGCCTCCTCATACAGCCTTAACTCCGCCTCCTCACACAGCCATAACTCCGCCTCCTCATACAGCCTTAACTCCGCCTCCTCACACAGCCATAACTCCACCTCCTCATACAGCCTTAACTCCGCCTCCTCACACAGCCATAACTCCACCTCCTCATACAGCCTTAACTCCGCCTCCTCATACAGCCTTAACTCCGCCTCCTCATACAGCCTTAACTCCGCCTCCTCAAACAGCCATAGGCGTTTACGGCACCCTGCTGCAGTGGACTCCCAGAAGTCCCTGCACGTCGGGTCAGTCTACTGAAACATTTCATGGGCTGCTGGAGAACCACCTACACATGAAGAAGACGGATGAACCTTCAGGCTGCTCCCCATATGACTCGTTCCGTCTTCCTAAAACTACACGGGCCAGAGCCAGTCTCACCTCCACTTCCCCTCGAGTATCATTTGTTTCCAATTGATTAGCTTCTTTAAGTAGCCCTTTGGAAAAAAAAAAAAAACAGTTCTCTAGTGTGCAGTTATTGCGATCCATAACAGATAAAAGGAGTCATTGAAGGCAGCGGGTGATGCAAAGGGCAGCAAAAGAACGACTGAACACCTCCTGCCTTAGGAGGATAAAGTCCCCTTAGTTATCTGACGAGCGGGGCGAGTGTACCTCTCCCCATGGGGTAGAGAGCCAGGACTCCAGAGGCCAAGCAAGCAACGACTGGGAGTATTAAACCGTTCCCAGGCAGGAGATTTGAAAACACTCAACTTGCACATTAATAACTGAAGTGTGTGTGGGGGGCGGGGGGGGGCTGGACTAAGGAGTGGTGGGGGAGGGCTTTGTTATCAGATGAGGTAATGTACTGGCAGCTATGATTGACTTATGCCAGCAGCCAATGACCTTGAGCTTCAGGCGCGTGCGGCGGGATCCCTCCCCTGCCGTAAAGTGGTTCAGTCCAACTACAGTCACACCACACTGGTTCAGTCCCACTACAGTCACATCACACTGGTTCAGTCCCACTACAGTCACACCACACTGGTTCAGTCCTACTACAGTCACACCACACTGGTTAAGTCCCACTACAGTCACACCACACTGGTTCAGGCCCACTCCAATCACACCACACTGGTTCAGTCCCACTCCAGTCACACCACACTGGTTCAGGCCCACTCCAGTCACACCACACTGGTTCAGGCCCACTACAGTCACATCACACTGGTTCAGGCCCACTCCAATCACACCACACTGGTTCACTCCCACTCCAGTCACACCACACTGGTTCAGGCCCACTACAGTCACATCACACTGGTTCAGGCCCACTCCAATCACACCACACTGGTTCACTCCCACTCCAATCACACCACACTGGTTCAGGCCCACTCCAATCACACCACACTGGTTCACTCCCACTCCAGTCACACCACACTGGTTCAGGCCCACTCCAGTCACACCACACTGGATTCTCCGGAAGCCTACGACATATTTAAAGGAATAATCACAAAGTACAGCAAGAAATAAAGCACTTTCTGTTGGGTCATTTACCTTCACATACGACCCAATGGGGCATAAGAACTGTTCTGGCCTCTAGAGGCATCTAATTGAGCGAATTTCCCAAAGAAATATATGTATAGCAAAGAGTATGAGATTAACAAAATGGCTTTGAAATGTAGCGAGTAGTTTTATGATGAGATGTCATAAAAACCAAGACCGTAGAGAAATGTAGGGCCTGCCCTCCACCCATTGGTCCTCAGGCCTCCTGAGTTGCCGGGCAGTTTGGCTACCTGGTAAGAGGAGCTTTAGTGTGAAGAACATTGTTTAGGTATGAACGATATGTAAAGCTTCTAGGTGCAAATAACACATACTTGTGTGTGTGTGTGTGTGTGTGTGTGTGTGTGTGTACTGTAGTTAAACATAGCGATAGTAAATATTGTAGTGTAGCACACATGGTTTCCAGAGAAACACGTTTGGGACAGAGGTCCTTTATCACCTGTGCAAGTGCTTCATTATATTTATATGTACGTGTCTATACATGTAAGTTGGTATATATATATATATATATATATATATATATATATATATATATATATATATATGTGTGTGTGTGTTTGTGTGTGTGTGTGTGTGTGTGTGTGTGAGTTTATTATAATTTTCATATCAGACCACATATCCAGTTCCTAGTACAAATCCAACAGTAAGCACTCCTAACAGTGTTTACAAACTAATTCTAGGGTGGCCTCTGTCATGGTAATCAGACGTCATGGTTACAGTTCACACACTTTTGTTACAGCTCCTGATTAATTACCCAGATTTTGGGGACAGTCTAATAATAAAGTATTTTGACATTAACAGAATTCTGCTGCATTAGCAAAAACAATTATAATAATAACAATAATAATCTCTTCAATTAACTTGCTCCAGGCAGTTGAATTATCAGACCGTGATCATTTTGCACTCCGAATCTTGTGACTGTACATGTACATTTTGTCATTACTGATATCAGTGTAAAATCAGAACTTTATCTGTTTCACACAGTATGCAAATTCTAGACCCTCCTCCGCTCAGCCCCTGACACGTCCCCAAGCCCTTTACCTTACTGCCACAATATTAGAAATAATAAAGGACGAACCATGCAAAGTGGCGGTCCATGTTAACCAATCAGATACGCAGAAGCACACCCAGGCCCTACCCCCGGGCTCCCAGAATGGGCCCTGCGTTGCCACAGGAGCCGCCAATCAACTGAGACTTTAACCGGCAAGCTGCCACCAATGAAATTCAACATGCCCCAAGACTGTCTGGTTATCCAATCAGACTCAAGTATGCTAATGTCCATTAGAGTTGCTGATTTCAGCCGAGGCCTAGTGATTGAAACCCTGGAGATACCCTTGAGGATGCTGCATGGGAGAATCTCACACACACACAAACACACACACACACACACACACACACACACACACACATACACACACACACACACACACACACACACACACACATACACACGCACACACGCACACACACACACACACACACACACACACACACACACACACACACACACACATGCTGGTAAAGTTCCCAAAGCAGGAGAAACATGAGCCACAGCAGGATATTTCTGTCAGGTTTCCAAGGATGAGTTGATCAGCACATCAGTTAGTCAGAGCTATCATGGAAACACACACACACACACACACACACCTGGTCTTCACGTCATTTAAGGATGCACGGCGAATGTAACTCAGTCACACTGCGGCTTTAGCACCTCCTAAACGTTTAATGTCTCTGTACGGATGAGTGACTGATATGAATAGCCATCCTTGCAGTAATTATAGAATGTGCAGTGTTAACAGTCTGTAGAGAACCTTCTGTAGTGACATATCAGGCCCTGAACAGCTGTGTTCCCCAACACCACTCACCCAACACAGCTGTGTTCCCCCAACACCACTCACCCAACACAGCTGTGTTCCCCCAACACCACTCACCCAACACAGCTGTGTCCCCCAACACAGCTCACCCAACACAGCTGTGTTCCCCAACACCACTCACCCAACACAGATGTGTTCCCCCAACACCACTCACCCAACACAGCTGTGTCCCCCAACATCACTCACCCAATACAGCTGTGTTCCCTAACACCACTCACCCAACACAGCTGTGTTCCCCAACACAGCTCACCCAACACAGCTGTGTCCCCAACACCACTCACCCAACACAGCTGTGTTCCCCAACACAGCTGTGTTCCCCCAACACCACTCACCCAAAACAGCTGTGTTCCCCCAACACCACTCACCCAACACAGCTGTGTCCCCCAACACCACTCACCCAACACAGCTGTGCACCACCAAACACCACTCACCCAACACAGCTGTGTCCCCAACACCACTCACCCAACACAGCTGTGTTCCCCAACACAGCTGTGTTCCCCCAACACCACTCACCCAACACAGCTGTGTTCCCCCAACACCACTCACCCAACACAGCTGTGTTCCCCCAACACCACTCACCCAACACAGCTGTGCACCACCAAACACCACTCACCCAACACAGCTGTGTTCCCCCAACACCACTCACCCAACACAGATGTGTTCCCCAACACAGCTCACCCAACACAGCTGTGTTCCCCAACATCACTCACCCAACACAGCTGTGTTCCCTAACACCACTCACCCAACACAGCTGTGTCCCCCAACACAGCTGTATTCCCCAACACCACTCACCCAACACAGGTGTTCCCCAACACCACTCACCCAACACAGCTGTGTTCCCCAACACAGCTCACCCAATACAGCTGTGTTCCCCAACACCACTCACCCAACACAGCTGTGTTCCCCAACACAGCTCACCCAATACAGCTGTGTTCCTCAACACCACTCACCCAACACAGCTGTGTTCCCCAACACATATATATCTGAGTACTCCAGCTTGTATACACGCACAAAATGAGCTAAGCACATCAGAAGCTTTGTGTACTTGCATGTGTGTGTGTGTGTGTGTGTATAGGAAGAAATAGGGTATGTGTGGGTGTGCGCGTGCATGTGCAGACCAGCATGGCTGCACTCTCCAGTGTTCACTGTGTGTAGTGCTTATTGGAGGCTAATGTGCAGAGGTCGGAGGTCGTCGGAAGGCCAGGTGAAGGCCAGGTGTAGCTCCCTGGCCATGGTTATGCCCCCTGACCTCATGCATGCACCTCACTCCGGACACACGGACCATCCCCCCCATTTAGTTCCTTGTTCCATGTTGCCACTTTCACACTCTCCCCACCAGGGCAGCACTGTACACCCACACCGTGGCCACGTGCACTCTACATTACACAGTACACTGCATACTACATACCAGTACACAACATAACTACAAATTGTACATTAATATACTACCTACATTTATAGAGGTCACAATTACCATTACCACACATGTGGTTGTGCTTCTTTAGGCCATGATCTACTCCTTCAGGCACGTGCACGCTCCTCTGGCACGTGCATGAGCGTCAACACATAAAATGTCCTACAAAGCTGGCAGACAAATATGCAGTGCAACTTCTGACCACTGGATTTCCGTCCACTGATTCGCCAGGCGCTCCGTGACCATGTCAAGACCGGTGTGTGAGACGTAGCCCCGCCTCCCGGGCTGGATCGATGGAGGTGCCGTGACCTCAGCCGCTCTGGACCTGACAGATTGGGGCGGGCACCCTCTCAGGGGCGGACCCGGCACAGATGGAGCGGGGGGGGGGGGGCACCGCCTTGCTGGGAATGTGGCCCCGCCCACCATGCTGGTCCCTCCCCCTCAACGCTGACCCAGGCAGAGCTGGAGTTCGCCCTGATGAACACCATCGCCCACTGCATCTGCTGCAATTCCCAGAATAGCAATTGATTTCTCTCTCTCTCTCTTTCTCTGTCTCTATAATACAATGTTTTCCACCCATTGACTATTTCATTTCCACAGCTGCCCAAGCTAGCAGCTACACAGTCTATCAGATCAAGAGGCGTAAAAATTTACCTCCACCAATCCCCTACCTCCACACTCCACCCACCAACCCCCACGTCCTCTTCTCTATTGACACACTCATCCTCACCGATTCACAAGGCACCACTGCGTTAGATCTCCCACACGGAGCCTCATCACTGCCTCCTCCCCCTTTCCTGTGCACAGCAATGGCTGCTTCATCACTGCCATGCAGTATATGCTAATTAGATTTAAATAACACTGCTAGCACCTGTGCGACTGGCTGGCGCCGTTGCCCGGCTGGAGATCTGATGAGCGCTCGGCTAACATACAGCTGGAGTCTTTATTATCCCCATCCTCCAGAACCGTGACCCGGACCTGATCCGAGAGAGGAGAGTCGCCCTTCTGACCGTCCATGAATCACACCCACGCTGATCTGAGATATATATATATCCACCTATATAGTACCAGTTGAGCATCGTGTCAACGCCACAGCCTACCTGAGTATTGTTGCTGACCATGTCCATCCCTTTATGACCACAGTGTACCCATCTTCTGATGGCTACTTCCAGCAGGATAGTGAATCATCTCAGACTGGTTTCTTGAACACGACAATGAGTTCACTGCACTCGAATGGCCTCCACAGTCACCAGACCTCCATCCAATAGAGCACCTTTGGGATGTGGTGGAACGGGAGATTCGCATCATGGCCGACAAATCTGCAGCAACTGCGTGATGCTATCATGTCAATATGGACCAGACTCTCTGGGGAATGTTTACAGTACCTTGGTGAATCTTACTTTACTTAATTTAAAGGATTAAGGCAGTTCTGAAGGCAAAAGGGGGTCCAACCCGGTACTAGCAATGTGCACCTAATAAAGTGGCCAGTGAGCGTATATACATATATATTATACATTATACATACATCAGGGCAGCAGTGGGAGAAGGTGGTCCTGACATTTTACTCACGGCAGATTAAAACGCCTCCGACCACCTCACTCCCCCATTATCGGTCCTGGGGCGCAGGGCCTAGTTCCGCGGGG